>JAUUDW010075919.1:2274-24432 GCA_032361385.1 Panulirus guttatus
GAGTCAGTGCTAAGGCAAGGTAGGATGAAGGTGTTGTGGTGTAAAGGGGGGGGGGGATATGAATGCTAGGTAGGGTAGGGTAGGTTAGTGCTAGGAAGGTAGTAAGGTAGGGTGAAGGTGTTGTTGGGTGAGGGGAGAGTGGTGCTGGGGTTAGATGGGGTAGGAGTTTTGTTGGGTGAAGGGGTCAAGGTGGTGAGTGGTTTTTATCAAGAGCGTAAGGTGCGCAAGTAGGTATAGAAGAGGGTGAAAGTGTTTGGTGGGTCTCCAATAGGGGTGTGTGAAGTCACCATGGCTGTTTGATTTGTTCATGGATATGGTGATGAGGAAGGTAAATGCATGGGTCTTTGTGAGAAGGGTGAGTATACAGTCTGTAGGGGGTGAGGGAGCCTGGGAAGTGAGTCAATAGTTGTTTGCTGATGACACAGCACTTGTGGCAGATTCAGGTGAGAAGCTGCTGAAGTTGGTGTCTGAATTCTAGAAAGTATGTTAAAGGTAGAAGTTGACAGTAATGTGAACAACACAAGGTTATTAAGTTTAGCAGAGCAGAGGGACTGTTGTGGTGTCAGTTTCAATGGAGAAATTGTAGATGAAGTGGAGTGATTTAGACATGGGAGTTAAGATGGATATGAATGAAACTGTGGAAGCGAAAGTGAGACAGGGTGGTTGAGGGGACAAAGGTTCCGGGAAGATTGAGGAATGTGTAGAGAGGGAAGGGCAAAAATGGGTATGTTTGAAGGGATGATGATATTCCCAGTATTGTTGTGTGGATGCAGGACATGGACTATAGATGAGAATGTGCTGAGAAGGGTGGATTTGTTAGAAATGAAATGTTGGAGGACATTATGTGATGTGAGGCGGTTTGATCAAGTAAGTAATAAAAGGGTTAGAGATAGAGGTGTTAATGAGAAGAGTGGTTGAGAAAGCTGAGAGAATGAGTGAGGAGAGGTTGACAAAGAGGATATATGTGTCAGAAGTTGGAGAGGAAAAGGAGAAGGAAACCAAACTGGAGATGGAAGGATGTAGTGACAAATATTTTGAGTGCTTTAGGCCTAAACATGCAGCAGGATGACCAGAAACATGTGACGCCATCATCATGAAATGAAGATTGTCCCAATACAGTTTAAACTTAATATGCTTGGCACTCACTTTAGTACAGTAGCACTAGACCCCTCCCACCCAAACCATTCTATATTTGACCACTAATCTCCAAGTTGAAATAAAAAGATTAACCTTGTCTCACACTTCATTAACCTTCACCCCACAGATCCCTCCCACACCAACAAATATAACACCGACAAAACTCATACACACTGAAATAATTCGACAAGTACTAATCAGCTGACCTCTCAACTCAGTCTTAAACTCCAACCCATTGGATTTAAGCCCATCAGAAACCATACCCTCCAGACAAACACAAGTCACACTTCCCCATTTACATTCTGGACATCACCCTTCCCCAGAATGCTGCTAACACTGTTTCATCATATCCTGAGTCCCTTCACCCATGATGCAACTACCTCAGAGAAGACACTGAGCACATACTACTTAATTGCCCTGCACTCTCTGTACATAGATGCACTCACAGCATTACTACACTTTATGACCTATGGTCTTAACCAATGGAAGTGGCTGGCTTCCTGAGCACTGCAGGAGCCCCTTGAAGACAGAAGGGACTTCAGGGGAAGGAAGTAAGTATATGTGTATATGTATGAATATGTGTGTGTTTTTGTGATTACTGCTTGTGTGTTGTGGGGAGAGAGTTTTACAGTTGTGTTGCCCCATCTCTTAACCTTGTATAAATGTATCAGCCTTACTCCTTAATATGTATGCACACACACCAGCCTGAACCTGGTACCCATTTATTGACCATTCCTGATGGGATGATGAACATATGGTTTGGCTATGGGGCAAGTACCACCCTCATATTTCGAAGCCATGCAGGTCTGACCCAAGGCTGGCCTATGCAGACTCATGGTCAGTTATGCTCGCCGCTACACCACAGAGGCCTGTGTGTATGTGCTGGCATTTGAGTATTTCTTGGGGACATTGTCTGTTAGGTGTAGGGTTTTGTCAAAACGTAAGATGGTTATTCTTTGTAATTATGATCCTAATGTCTCCCTTTATGTTTCAGAATGTAAAGAAGTCAGAAGAAGTAGAGAAGAGGAAAGATGGCGAAAGCTGCATTGGTATTTCACGAGTGCCGCGTATGTCTCGGACTGTCAGCATGTGTGAAACTGGGATGGGGCAGTCCTTTAGGCTGCGTGGGCCCACCTGCTCATGGCCTCGTGGCATCCTCAAGCGTCGCACCCGTTCCCTTAGTGAGTCCCAGGTTGGGTCTCTCTCTTCCATTGCTCCACTGGGATCAGTTTGCTCCTCCCTTAGTCTGGAAGTCCCAGAGGACAAGCAAAAAGAACAGGTGGAAGAGGAGGGAGAGGAAAGTGTTGAAGAAAGCATCTCCTCCAGCCTGGGAGAGAAGAAAAGTGTACGCTTCAATGAAGTAGTTTCTCGCCAGCTTTTCCGCTCCAATTCATCAATCTTAGGTCAGCGTGCTAAGAATCAGAAAAAAGCCATGAAGAAACGTAAGTGCCAGCAGCGCCATGCCTCTGAAAGTGACCCAGAGAGCAACCTTGGTGAGCATTCTAGTGATGACTTGATCTCGAGTGCTGTTACTCCTTCTACTGATGAAGACACTGATGCTACTACTGCTACAGATACCACAGAAGGTGAAGAGACTGGTTATGTGAGTCATGCAGCATTTAATTTAGATTTTGAGAATAACAACATCAGTAACAGCAACATGAAGATCATCAGTAGTGCCAAGAATCAAGGCACTACCCGTCAGAGTGACAAGGAAAACAACATTCATAAGAGCAAGACAAACAACATGAACAAAAACATCAGGAGTAACCAAATGAACAACAAGTGTGACAACATTAGTAGCAATAACAATGACAACAGCTGTGACAGCAGCAGCAGTACTAATAACAGTTGTAATGATAATGAGGAGGTCAATGCTAATGATGGATTCATTGTTAAGACCAGCAAGAAAAAGAAGAAGAGTAAAAAGAACAAGAACATCACTTTTGAACCTGCTAACAACTTCATCTTCCAGCTTGATATTGATGATTAAGATCCACGGTGAAGAGAGAGAGGAAGTTCCTGTCATAATTAATACCAAAATGTCCTTTACTGCTTACTTTGTTTGGTTTTCAAGATTTTTTTTTTCATTTTAGCATACTGTTAATGAATTATGTAGATACAGTACATATATACAGTATATTTATACACACTTTGTATACTACTTTGGTAGTGTTTATCTTCTTCAGATTTGTGTAGCATAAGTTTTTATTTTGTTCCAGTCAGCGTTATTATTATGTTTGGCAAATAGAAATATTTTACATTTTTTATAAAGTTATTAATACCGGTGCTTCTTTTGTTAAGTTCATGATATACCAGTGTCACTGGTTTCTGTGAAAGGAAGTAACTTTAAGGTTAATTAAATAAAATCAGCTTGGATAGTAACAGAATGTATGACATTGATCATAGAAATATTTAAGGTGTTTACTGAAAGAAGAATGCATAAAGAGTAGTCCTATGGATGGAAATGTTTCCCTGGCAGAAGCTTACATTATACAGACATTTATTATGTGTAACTGAAATATACACAGTTGGTACGAAATGAGCATGCATATTGTTCCTCTAGCTAACAATACTCTTATAAAGTGTGTGGAAGCTAGTCTCCTAGGTTGCTCTGACAAAGCAGTGAGGTACAGACTGTTAGGTTGTCATTTCTTTAAGCATTATATACTGTAAGTTGATTATATCTCAGAGCACGAAACAGGAGAAACTTATAGAAGAGCCAGTCTTTTGAACTGTTGGAGTATTCATGGTTTATCACGTAACAAATGACATATGGACTTAGTTATTGTCTAGATAGTACAGAGGCACTTTAATTTTTTTTATTAGATTATGATCTTGTATCTATTAAGGTTTCTTCATGTACAACTTATGAACTGAATTTCAGTTACATTTTACCCAGGATAATCCAGTGTCCATTTATATCTGATGCAAATTGAAGATTTTGTAATTTTGTTATTGGTCATGAAAAAGGTATAAAATCATTATGAAAATAAAACCACAGGGGCTACTATGGATGATTTAAATTATCAGTTGTCTTTAGAGATTGTTGTAGTTACTCTGCAATACAGCATAGTTATGGAGGCTAGTTCGAATATTATTTCATAAGGTCTTTGTAGAATCTGTAATTTAGTAGTTGACAATGGAAGAAATCATAGATTGCCGCCATTATTATGCATTCAACTGTGGGTGCTGTTGTAGACAGCCATCGTGATCACATAGTTTAACCTTGGATGCTGTAGTTGGCCTGCATGATCACAGTCAAAGAAGAATGTTATTATAGATATCTTGATCCCAGTCAGACCTCAGTGCTTTTTCCATTTTGTAGATGGCCAGTATGATCACAGTCACCCATTAGTGTGGAATCTTGTATATTGTGCCCCTTTTTGTCCAAATTATCTGCTAGTCCCTTGGAAAAGTTTATATGTAATCCTTTTAAACCTTACTCTGTGTGATTAAATTGATTTCCATCTTTTGCACTTACAATGAGATCATTTCACAATTACTGAGAATATGGAGCATTTTGTAAAACGAATGCTTTTTGCTGTACAGCTGTGGTAAATTGTTTATTCTGTACTGAAATGTTATCTTGTAGGAAACCAGTTTAAAAACGACTTTCCAAATAGGTGTACACAATGCATGTACAGTTGAACTGTACGTTTGTAAAGTGATTGATAGTTTTCATCCAGATTTTGATGGCCTTTACGGTGAAAGGTATACATGGTAGATGATATTTTCTCTGTTATGAGATGTATCACCGTTTTCACCCTCACTGTGAAAGTACAACTTCAGTACACGTAATTTTCAGTGTTGTTATTCTCCATAGTACAGTATTGTACCTGTGAAGTTGAAAATATATTTACTATTTATGATGTTTGTTTCTTTTCTCCTTTAAGTAGTGTTCGATCCATAGACAACCACTTTTCATCATTTCATAAAAGGCAGGAGAATTGTGGAAGAGATATGGAGAGACTTATAAAGACGTACATGGAAAATTTATTGAAAAATGGTATAAACTAAAACCAGTAGATTAGGAATGAAAAAGAACTTAATTACATGTATACATGGATAAAGATTATTTTAAGTTGGAGGGAAATTGTAATATATGTGAGAAAAATATATGGTACAAATGGCAGAACCCTATAAAGATACTAAAATAAAGATGACTGGAATATTTCAATGGATTACAAAGTAAGGGATACATGCTGAATGAAAGAATTGGGAAGAAAGATTGTGTTAGCAGACTATGATTCGGAAACCAAGTGGCAGTACTAAAAGTGATATGTGTGAGGTATCTTGAAGTGTATCATGCGATAAGATAGGATAAGCTATGAATTTGTTTGTTAATGACATGAACTGCTTCTATGAAGTGTGTAACGGTATTGAAGAACATCTGTATGAACAGAATGGATTAATGCAAAGGGAAGGATATCATGAATAGATATAATAACTCGGGTAAATTGTAATACACTAAAGATGTAAACACACAACCTAATGAATTTAAGTGAGCACAACTTAAGGAATATAAATATGTTGAGGTTGAAAGTGGTCAGGTTCTTGACATGGTGAAAATTGGAAATGTTTATATCAGCCTTCATGATAAGGAGAATTTGTAGAAAAGTGGTTCTCTGTGCATCAGATCTTTAGATTATTTGTTTAGAAAATACTAGAAAGAAGAGCTGTAGTTAATGACCCACTGAGTTAGTAGGACAGTATTGTGGAATGTGTTTAGGGTTTACTGTTGGGGGAAAGCTGTCGCTGGCAGTGAAGAGATTCTGTGCAGGGAGGACATATTTATAGTAATAAGGTGTTAACCTTGAAACTTTGGAACTCTTTATCCTCACATGTCTTTCTCATTAACTATGACCTGGCACATTTTAAAAGACAGGTTTTTTGCTTCCTCCAAAATTCGTAAAAACTTTCCCTTGTCTCTTCTTTTTACCTTTTGTTTACCTTTCTATATTTCAATTAAGGCCTGGCATTGATGTGGATTTTTGTCTGTGGCTGGAGCCTCCAACATAGAAAAGAATAATTGCTTTGACAGTGGAAGACACTGTAGCCCCAACACCAGCTAGGTGGAATGATGTAATGGGCAGAAGGTTTTTGAGAATCATTGAAATATCCAGAAAAGATGTTACAAAAATACTAAAGGACCTTATCCGTACAAGGCTCATGGTGTTGATTAAATTTCACCATACATGCTAAAAATGTGCGTAGATACACTGGACAAACCACTTGAATTACTGTTCAAGTCGACACTAGAGAGAGGCAAAGTGCCAATGGCAAAAGGAAAACCGTACGTATATATAAGAAAGGAGACTGGAACAGGTGATGAACTACAGATTGATCTCGCAAACAAGTATGTTGTGTAACGATCTGGAAAAGATTATTATCAAGTAAGTGGATGACTTTTTGGGAAGGAGCAATTTCCTAAGTGATAGACATCATGGTTTTATGGAGAGGTCATGTGTAATGACCTAAGTGAGTTCTATGAGAGAGTGAACTCAGTCCAGGATAAAAGGGAAGACTGGGTGGACTGTCTGTATCTGGACTACCTGAAGGGATATGATGACCTAATGACAAGGTAATAAGAGCGTAGAAACAAGAAAGACGCGAACAATATTCAGAACTTCACAGTGGGATCGCGCGAATTCAGAAAATAAGTTGTAACACCTGTTCTCTGGTGCATTCCTGGTTTTGAATAATATATTCACTTTTCGCCACATCTTAAGAATTCTTAATAGTGAGATGGGCGGTGAGCTACGATGATCCCCAAACTGAGGCAAAAAACATAGGAGGGCTGGGAAAACTTGAACTTAGTTTACAAAGAAATTAAAAGTTTAGGATACAAGGATTTTAGGTTTGGTTTCTAAAAAGTTTTGAAAGTACATCCTGTTTGCCCTTACATAATGGAACGTCTGGGGGTCGATCTATGACGAAATTTCTTAGTCGATCGGCCTTCCATAAATGTCGTTATGGGAAAGATCTTAATTTCGGAAAATCGTGTGGTAAGTATGCTTATATGACCTAGCACTGTTCCATGACTACATGATCGTAGTGCAGCATAAAAAATGAGGAAAGGCCTTAGCGAGGCTCCATTGACTACACAATAACCGTGTTTGAAAAAGGAAAAAATCAAAGTTCTACAAAATATTTGTAGAAGCTTATGTTCGTATGGCTTTCGATACCATTTAAAATGGCTCCATGGGACAAAGGACTAGGCCTTCCTGCTCTAACGCTCTCCAGGGAAGGAAGGGACCAGCGAGAGACTCCAGTCCAGACCCTTTCCTGGAGGCTATTGAAGTTCTGGACTTGCTGCGGATTGAGTGCATCTTTGACCGCTCGACTTCCCCTGACCTGACAGGCCTTACGGGGTTAGGTAGAACCGAACTGGGCGAAGACCAGTGAAGTCATAATAATCGGAGGTGACGCTAGTATTCGATATTATTTTTGCAAGGGCGAAATTTCTGGGGGACTGGGGAGTAGTCACCCCCTAATATCAAAAACAGAACTTTCGTCTGAGTTTTTGTTTTGAGTTGCAGATAAAAGATTGAAAAAAATGTTTTTTGCTTTCTCCAAAATTCGTAAATGCTTTTCCTTGACTCTTCTTTATTTTTACTATCATTAGCCTCTTTATGTTTCAGTTAAGGAGCCTCCAAGGTGAAAGAAATTTCTGAGTATTGAATTCTAATTATTGTTAATAATGGTCATAAAGGTGACAACTTCGGGTAATGACAGCTCCATGCCATTAGCAAAGCACTGATACCCTGTACCACCTTATGTATGTTTGTCCAAAATATCGGACAGATAAGCGGTTAAGATTATATTTCACTATTAACTATTGTGTTAGTGATACACTGGTAATTCACCTTTGTATATATTTTTGCTATATAACTCCCTTGTAAATTCGTCGTCAAGAAGGGAGTTTTGACTTCACGGCTGCTGAGTGAGGGTACTGCACCTACAGAGTAAGGGTACTGAGGCCTGCTCAGCGAGGGTGCTGAGGGCCTCTGAGTGAGGGTAGTAAAGGCTGGTAGGTGAGGATACTGAGTGAGGGTACTGAGAACTGCTGAGTGAGGTACTAAATGTTGGTGAATGAGGGTACTGATTTAGGGTACTGAAGTTACTAAGTAGTGGCACTGAGGGCTGCTGAGTGAGGGTAGCCTCCGGAGGCTTTAGAGTGAAGATACTGGGGCTGCAGGGTTAGGGTAACGGGGCTGCTGAGCAGGTATGTAGGGAACGAACATTTCAAAGTTTTCTAACAACTTTTAAAATTTTTGCCACCAAGACACCATTCGGATCTACGCTCCATAATTCTGTCCTGCCGGTTTCGAGGTATAGTACCTTACAATTTATTTTATTAGCTTAGATTTCATAATAATACAACAATATTAATATTATATATCTAAATAGAATATTTGAAATAAGATATTTTGAAAATGATTGAAATTATATATATTGTAAAGATCTATGTGATGTTTACAGTGTGTAGCAGACGACATCCATCACCGCAATGCAGTAGTGTCGGAGTTCCATGCTGCGAAATTCATTAGCTGGCTACTAGGGTTCGTCATCACTTTTCGAGGAGGTATGTGAAGTAGATAGACAGTTCTTCAACTGGTTCATCCACTGACAGGTAGCGTAGTAAGAGTCTTGTGATAAATGAATAGGTGGGCGTGGTTAGTGTCAGCTGTCTTGGTGCCGGGTCGAAGCCAACCTTTGTACACATAGTTGACGGCCGTGTCTCTCTTGTACTTTCCACTGCCTCCTGATTATCAACGTTTCTATGTATCCTCTTTGACTTTTGTGAGTAGGTGATGCCACGTTTATTAATGCTAATGATTTCTCCACTGGGGTTAGCTTTGTTGCTGAGCATAGGACGTGACTGTTTCGTTAGCAGTAGTAGGATGTATGGCCTTGAAGATCAATATCTTACTTTTTAGTCTTTATTTCACGTTTGGGTATTAAAATGGACAACCTCCAGATTTTATTATGGTGAATGTAAACATTCTTAAGTTTGAGAAAACGATTTTTTTTTCTTCTCAGGAAACTTTATACAAGAATCATGAAAAGTTGAATAGTATATTAGGAATACCTCTGAAATAACTCATGGATTTGGAAAAATGCTTACCAATCGACTCTTTCCACTTAGTAGAAGTGATTTAGACGAGCTGCCTTATATGAACCATTTTTGTTTAGCCTGTGCTCATAATTTTTCATAAGTTCGGTCTGCAGGTGGATGTCTCCTAACTCCCATAGTCCCTGCATGCCTAGTAGTCAATAGGTGCCTGCGTATAAGTCAGTTGTTGTGGGTTGTATCTTGGGGGATGATGTCACCTTGTGTCTGTAGATGGAACTCAACACGTTGTATGAGCATTACTGAAACATGGAATGACTGATTGTGGGGAAAGATGAGCGATGGTGCTACCAGCTAACATTTCATCTGCTTGTTTATACTTTTTGGAAATGATACATTGATGAAGTTATGGATGTCCTCTTATATTTGTACTGTAACATCGAAAAATTGAAGTAGATCTTGACTGCTTGAAGTTAGGTAAGGTGTTCATAGGGTCTATAGATTTCAACAAGTGTTTCACCTACTTTTGAAGTAGTTAACCCCTTATTATTTTTAACCTCATATCCCATCCCATTAGTAATTGCTTATTATCATAAGATAAGAACTGGTGCTCCAAATCATGAAGTTCTTGTCAAGATCACATTTGCTGAGTATAATGATACTTGTGATATCCATTTTTTCTAAATCCATAAGGTATTTTTGCTGTGCCTCTTGATTAGAATTTATGCCACTTCATAGATATTGAAATTTTTATTTACAGTACTTTTTTAAACCTTAGGTGATTCATTTGTGGTTTGTTTTGGATAAAGTATGACATTATTATTATTATTATATATCCCCAGAACCTATTTCTCTGAAGGGCCTGGTGCAGCTTTAAGGTTGCACTTCATTCCCAAAGAGACTGTACCCCCTTTTATCAATAGATGATCATCCATGGCAAAGGTTCCTTTTCACTCATGGCATAATGACAAACAGGCAGTCTGGTAACACCCATAACAGGACGTCTACTTTAAATACATTTCATAAAAGATTGTAACGAAAAAATTAACAGTTTATGCCATTTGCCATAAATCTAGATTAGGTTGAGTTTTTGTGTTTCTAGTCAGTTGATTGTAAGTGATAGTTGGTAGGCAGCCAATGATCAGGGAAGTATATTTACCAGTACTACCCTCCTAAGTATCACGAGAGTTAGTGATGGCTGTGTAATTAGCCAACACCTCAGTGGCTGTCAGGATGCACTCCCCTGACCCAGGTAGCTGTCTTTTCTTTCTATCTCACACACATGTGGACTACTGGCATTCTGTCCACAATCATACAATCTACCCTAGTCATATATAACACTTGACAACACTAAACTCACACAGCTCAGTCTTTGTGACTCTAGGTTTTACTGGGGTGAGCACTATGTGCTAGCCCTGGCTTTTGGCAGAATGGTTGGAGCAATAGACAGAAGCAGAATATAGGAAGGTTTAGGCAGGAGCATTAGGTAGAAAATTAGGTAAAAGTTGTATGTAGGAGCATTAGGTAAAAGTTGTCAGTAGGAACATTGGGTAGGAGCCTCTGCAGACACTGCATTGAGTTGCCCTCTGCCAGTGGCCTGTTAACAGTGAGGCAATTAAGGCTAAGGAGCAGTTCTGGAGTTTACTAGTTATGGAGACTCTGTTGCCAGGCCACCACCGTGTGAGAGTTTCAATTGGACCGTGCATCAGAGAGATACATAATAGATGGCAATTAGTTGATTTATCCCATATTTTCTCTTCTTCCAGACCCAGCTCACCTTTATTGAGATTTTAAGATTAAGATTGACAGGATTATATTAAAGATAATGAATGTTTAGGTGCAGTAATAATATTTCATGCTTTTATACCACATAGCACGAAGTCATACATTTTCAGATGCTTTGATACAATACTGATAAAGTGGCACTTAAACATATCACCATTGTGTTAAGTCTTTTTATTACATTATTGTGTCACATGGAACTGTAATATGAATCATCATTATTTATAAAGATTGGTAACTTGCTTCTTAACCCTATCATCTACAGATGCACTGTGTAGTTACAATTACTGTATTGGTATTTAGCATTTTCCCATGAAGTTTTATGCAGTATTCTAACTGGGGACATTTCTTTTACTTCAACATTAATAACGTTATTGTAGTGTTCCCAGGTCATAAGTTTAAGCAGCAGGTCTGTGCTTCATTTGCAAAGACACACATAAAGTGGACTACGTATGCAAATTTCTGCATAAGTTTCCAAATATTTTTCAGTCTGAGATCATCCAACAAAAATTAATTGTGTCTGAGAAATGTAAAGTAAAATTGTAAAAAAACTGAAAATCAGTTGATGTTTGATTAGATAAATGCCTAATGGGTTCTTATTCCAAAAGGTGTTAACTGACGCCTTTGATTAGGTTTGTTAGGTTTCAAGTAAGTATT
Organism: Panulirus guttatus; assembly: GCA_032361385.1. NCBI lineage: Eukaryota > Metazoa > Arthropoda > Malacostraca > Decapoda > Palinuridae > Panulirus > Panulirus guttatus. The sequence goes on from JAUUDW010075919.1 coordinate 13,928, forward strand.
ATATTGCTCATTGTAGGTATATTTCCTATTTTATGTAATTAGATAATAGTATGAGGAGCCTGTTATATGATTATCTTATTGGTAATTGGAATATTTCTGAGACTGTGATGAAGTATGTGAAGCTAATTTCTGTATTTCTGTCAGGCAATAGAAAAGTAGTTTTCTGAGTGATTAAAAGCTCTTTACTCACTGGTTTCATGTGTTATCCAGTAATTTGATATTGGGAGAAACTGTAGCAGATTGTTTTTGCAGTATCACTATTGTTTGATATCCCATTCAGTTAGTATCTGGCTCCTCATAATGTTTCATGTCTCCACTAAAGATGATCCCTAAATTTGTTGTTTAAATAAGCCATCCAGGCTGTATATTGATACGTAAAAATGTTGCCAATCAAATTGTAGGTACAGAAACAAAGCAGTATTGGCATATTCAGTGTATTGTTAAAGTTTCAGTTCTATTGATTTTTTTACTCCTCATCTGTTCATTGTAAACAGGATGGGTATTAATGGGTGGAAACATGTATTGAAATTGTATTTCCAGTTACTGATTTTATATGTCATTAATCATAAATTTTCTTTCAACCCCAGAATGTAGAGTCCTCCTTTCAAACCCATTCAAGTTATACCCAGGTTTTCCCTCTCATCAAATGTCCAGTCTGTATGAAATATTATTATTTATTTCATTAAGAGTAGCTGTGCTTGAAATAGCATTTGGTGATAGTTTTCTTCTAGCTCATACCATACAGAGGAACTCATCTAGGATTGTTTGAATCTTTTAGATTTTAAAAGCACAGCATTCAGTGAAAAGGCAATAACACTATGTTAAAACTTTTTTCTGTACATTACAGACTCAAGATGCTTGAAATTACAAATGTACGAGATGGTGAGGTAATCCCACATCGGTTGTGCCTTCTGCGTGTAGTGGGGACTGAACCGGAAGCAACCTGTGCTGCCATCCATAATCAAAATGACAACAACAGAAATGGAGCCTTGTGGAAAATACATCAGAGGGGATTTAATGCTTTAGTTCCACTTGTTGAGGGGAAAAATGATTTAAGAATTATTTGTGGAACTCAAGAAACTTCAATTCAGGTGGTGTATAAGCCTCTGGATATTCCCCGCTTCATTCGCCTTGTTTACATTACATGCATCAATGATGACAAATTTCAGGGGCCGAAAGATATGGAGTGCTCGCCAAATTCTGCAGTTCGGAAGATTCAGACTGGAGCTTTAGTGTTGCAGACATTTGTGGCAGAGACTCTAGCAGCTGAGGGACTGGATCGACGTACATTTCGCTTTGAGTTAGATACTGAAGGAAACCCAATTGTTCATGTTATTCAGCTACCTATAACGATACGAGAAGCACATAAATTTACAGAAGAACGCTTGTGGGAAACTGCAGCTTTGCATATTCTGTCATCTCATCTAGCAGACAAAAACTGCAAGTATGTAGCATTCTTTGGTGGTACTAGGTTCTCAAATCCTGATAAAGTACCTCTCAAGAATGAGACAGACATCATGGCTCTCACAAAAGGTCATGTGTCACTTGGAGGAGGTGGGTTGGCCCTGGTTAGTACTGGAGCTTTGTACACATGGGCATTGGATGTAGACGATGTGATGGAAGCTATGTGGAACACGTCCCCTGTTGATACGTCAACCCTCATGGATTTTAGTGGTGGAAGGTTTGTTTTGGTTAACCTTTAGTCTTTTTTTTGGACCAATTCTCTAATTTTTTGCCAGACTACTTTTATGTGGCATAGGTTGACTTTCAGTATTAACAAGTAGTGTAGTATGTAACATCTAATTGCGAATAGTGAACCAAACATTTTTGGAGAAATTAACTATCATGAACCATGGATGTTATCATACAGTTAGGAATTTTTCTCTGATAGTTTTGTTGGCCATCAGTATGGTAAAAAAAAACAAGAATCTGTGTACATAAGAAAAAGTAAATATATTTTTTCTTTTGTGATAATACATTCATTACACTCTTTGTGAGTGAAAAAGATTAAGTTCGGTGTATACAGTAAAAGACATCTCAAATGTTTTAGAACTGCATAACTTCATAGAGGCACAGAGAAACATAAACATATTGATTAAAATTTAGGTGACCGAGATTGTTTATTGTATAGAACAGCTAAATCCAAGTTGGTCAACATGCATACGAAATGTCTCCTCTAGTTCTGAAAGAAGTAATTTGAGAGGTAGCTTTTTCCACTGTTAAAGCTGTTTAGTGAATCATTATCAGTGATGAAGATGTCCTAGGACTGGAAGGTGGCAAGTGTCTCTCCTATATCTAAGAAAGAAGATGAGAAGTTTGCTCTCAGTTATTGTCCACTTAGTTCTAACCATGGTACCTTAGCAATACTATACTCAAGAAAATGATGATAACTGGTATTTGGGACAAGATTACAAATTTTTTGGAAGATATGAAATTAATAACATAGTAAACATGGCTTCGTAAACACTAAATCCTCTCTTACAAATTTACTGGAATTTATCAATATTTTGTACAGCAAATGGAATAGGATAATAGCATTTGATGTTATATATCAGAGATATAGAGAGATTTCTAAAAGTCTTATAAGATTAAAGTTTCAAAAAGGCTTTTGAGATAACTGTAAAACAAAAGCATATGGTGTTCCAACTGCAATATGCATTTGAATAAAAGACTTGTTACAGAAAATACGGAGATTTTTATTAAAAGAAAAATACATTTGATAAAGAGTAACTAACGGTGTACCATGTGGCTCAGTTCTTAGCCTTACAAAGGAATACACGAGAATTTAAACCACAACAAATTATTAGGTCCCTTTGATGCTGTTTGTAATAGTGAGATATCAGAAACTCACAGAGTAGTGTAATAGTCTGTGGGATTATAGTTCTTGTATTACCGCTTTAGTGTCTATGCTGTATGTTACATGTACCCAACCAAATATGATGCTTAGTTGGTTAAACATAAAGGCATTTTTTTTTTTTACAGCATAGTGATATAATCAGATTGTAGATGACCTATTGTTCAGTCAGTAATGAAGTAACTTTTAATGTTAGTTTGCCACCCACTTATGAATGTGTATTGTGGTTCATTCTTATTAGCCAAAGAAAAGATTGCTGGACAAAACTTTCCACAGAAAAGCACATCGCAAATACTTGTAGGTTAACCCTCAGTCCAGTGTAGGATTAAGTGTCATGTTTTAAGATAAGAATTATGAGTAGTGTGTGCTTTTCACTGAAGATTTACCAGAACATTTATCTGCAACTTTAGTGGATGCCCATATTGATAGCACTGTGAATGGTAAATTTATTGAATTTTTCAAATTTTTGCCTTGACTTCATGTGATTTTTAGGATGAAAATAATTTCCCATTTTGAAATGATATGAATTAAAGTTTAAAATCTATTGAATGTAATAATTTCTCCATATTATACATTATGTTTATCGATATGGAAGATACAAAATGTTTTTTGAATTGATCTAGCGAGAAAGTTAAGAACATAATATTTTTGGAATTAATCTAGTAAGGAAAGTTAAGGAATTTAGTTGAAATTTACTTATAGTTCTAGGTAGTCTGAATACCCTTCTTCAATATTCTGAAGTCACCTATGTCATTATATTTCTCTTTATACCACTTGAGTTTTCATTTTGCACTTTCATTCCACAGAGGCACATGGGGAGCGTGCTATGGTACACATTTGGGTTCAGTGTTGCATGAATTGGCACATACGTTAGACCTGGGCCACACCCCACATGGCATTATGGCCCGAGGCTTTGAGGATCTGCATGTCTTCTTCACGACCACCAAACTCACATCAGATTACTTGCCACAGTCACCTCATCACAGGTTTGTTTTCCAGTATATTTAAATATCAGCCGAGTGAAAGTTTTTGTTCAATTCAATTGTAATTCAGCATCATTGCTTTTTAATGTTGACTTGGATAACTGTATTTTGCTGTTATTCTTGTAATTGTAAGTGATAGATAGGCACCAACCAGGGAGGTACTACTGCCTGGATGTCAGAAAATGTATTGACAGCAGTGTAGGAAGCCAGCACCACAGTAGGTGTTACATTTGCTTGCCATGGTCTGAGGCACTGTTTTTTTGTCTGCCTGGAACTTAATCCACAAACACAGACTTTCTCTTTCATCTTTTACTTAACAACATTTTGCAATTTACCAGCAATGTTGCACCTGTGTATTAAAAAAGAAAGAGTACAGTAAGAATGCAAGCTCAATACACAGAAGTAAATATCATTTCTGTGTCTTTCTTTGTTGTCTGGAGTTGTGAAACACATCATTCACAACCCCTCTGGGGCCCCTCAGGTGCTCAGTTAACATAGGACCAGGGGAACAAAAAGATATTGATTTAATTTTCTGTGATTTTTTTGATGCTTTTTAATGGTGATATATCATTTAATGAGGATTTTTTTATATTTTTATGTTTTGGGTATTCCTGTAATGACCACGCTGTGATTATAGGAAGAGAATGGATATAGGAGTTTTTCATTCGGGAAGAGAGTGTGTTTGAAAGACAAAGTAAATAATTTGAAATAAGCAAGATGAAGGAGGAAAAAAAGAGATTCAGGATAGTGGTGAAATGAGACTGAAGGTAAGCTGGAAAGACAGAATGAGGGAGGATTGTTTGTACAGTATATGATATTTGCAGGTATAGATGGTTAGAGTATCTTATATGTTCTGGAGGTTCCAGTCTGCTTAAAATCCCAGACATCACCATATTGAATGCACATGTATGGGGGATTGAAGATAGGTTAGAGAAACATAAGGAAGGAGACTTAGTCCTGAATGCAAGTGTGAATAGGTTGTTGTCAAAGTTTTGAAAAAGATCTTCATAGTTCATCCAAGTTTGAGTTTAGGAAACAGTTTTGCAAATATGAAAAAAATGGTGTAAATACTGGATACTACTGTATTTCCTGTATTTCAGCTCTGTTATGCGCCAGTCCATGTCAAGTTCATTAATTAAGGAATCTGTCACATTTACAACTGACTTTGTTCGGAAAATTCCTTTGGACAATATCAACATGACTGTGGAACCTCCTAAAGAGCCTTTAGCATCGAGTGGTGTTTACAGTCCCCCAATTCTTACTAGAAGATATCCATCAAAGACACACAGTTCAAACTCAGAATCTGGGTCACCCATAACCATAGAGGATTCACTGTCATCATCACAGACACAGAGGAACACCTGCAACCGCACCTTATTGAATGCACCTTCTCCAAATTTAACGAACAGTGTTCTCAACAACAACAAACTCCAGGAGAATGATGGGAGCAAGTGTCGAGCATTTTGGGCAAGGTCAAGTGCTGTCTTGCTTGCTTTCCATAAGTAAGTGAAATGTCTATATATCAAGGTTTACACATTGTGTATCAGTATAATGCTCTCTCTTACTTTACATAATATTGTTAATGATATAACATTTTATTATGGTATTATGCTTTAGGTACCTGAAAGTGGATTAGATAATGGATGCAACCATGTGTGCTGAAGTGAGTTATACAGTGTGAAAGTGGGCTAAGGTCCTGGGTGCATTGAAGAGTGTGTGGAAAGAGAGATCAGTATCTGTTATGGTAGAGATGGGCAAGTTTGAAGGTATAGTTGTCTAAACAGTGTGTCATGGGTGTGTCTTGGGTCCTGAATGCAAAAGAATGGAAAAAAGTAGACATTGAAAATGAAATGTCAGAGGACAGTATGTGGTGTGAAGTGGGTTGATTGTGTAAGCAATGACAGTGCATAAGAAAGTTGTGGTAATAAGAGAAGCATGAGTGAGAAAGCCGACCATGGTGTGCTGAAATGGTTTGGATATAAAGAGAGGATGAATGGAGAAACTCTTATTGGATCTATATGTCAAGGTAAATGGAGCATGGAAAAAAGAGAGTCCAAGGAGATGGAAGGATGAATGAAAGGGGCTTTGGGTTATCAGGGTCAGCACAGTTAGGAAGTTGAGAGGAGGGAAGTGGATTAAATGAAATGGATTGATGTAATGTACTGGGGAGACAACATGCTATGACTGGGCTGAACCAGGGCACATGTAGGAATGAGGGTAAACCATGGAATGGTTTATGAGGTTTAACTTTGGTGTTGGGCTTTGGTTTAGTGTATTACATTTGATAGCTAGAGAATGGATGTGTGCCAATACGGCCATTACTCATTTGTTCCTGATGTTACTTGTAAAGGCTGGAGAAGCAGTTGCGTATGTAAAAAAAAATTGTCCCTGGAAATAACGTAGAAAGACTGCTAATCTTAGAAGGCCATTGAGAGAGTTGGTATAGTGGAAAGCTCGAAATATTCACCTCCTGTATTATCATTCTTTATAATGAAGAACAGGAGGAATGTTATTCAAAGACCCAGTTGTCTGCTGTTAGTGCTGCGTCATTAAGGTGGGAAAAACAAATGAAAAAGAATATAGTGTTTCACCCATTGCATGTAGTTGGGAACAGTTAATGTTAATAGATAAAGAAGGTATTCATTTCTTGCTGTTTGCATCAGTCTAAATAGTTTTTCAGCTGGCTGTTATTTAACAAATGTATTAATGTTAGATAGTATGTAATAAATCATCTTGAATTTTTTCCACGTGTGCTTAGAATATTGTTGAATGGGAAGGTAGCATTATATATATTGTTTTCTTGTAGCTTAGTGCTCTTTTTTTAGCTGGATCTGTGACTTACATGTTTCATTATCTGCTTTGAATTACCAGGTACATAGGCACTAGTAACTGGTGCATAGGAAATACAGGCTGTTTTTTTGCAGAACTTGTTACAGTATTTTTATAATAATGATTATATTTCCATTACCTGCATTCTTTTGTGAATATATAACTGTGTAATCTATCACCATTGACATGCAAAAGTTTCCTTACACAAGCCACTCCTTTGCTTCAGGTGGCTCAATATTGTGACAGATGGAGATCCTCCCGAACTAAAAGGGTAAGAATTATTTCAGTTTTGCAAGCTGTGATAATTTGTAAACTGTATAGGGTAAATGGCCTCCTTTGTACATTCAGTTTTATGTTCTTCCTTCTGTTTGTCTTTTGGATGTGGATTGTTTTTTGGACTTAAACAGGATGGTCATTAAGGATTTTTTTTTTTAAATATTTTTATTATCAAGCAAATCAATGCCATTAGGGCCAGAGGTTCAGCAATTTTATATCAAAAAATGAACAAAACATCTTGCTATTGTGGCTGTCACACATTCGATTAGTGATTAGAAAATATGTACCATCTAAGTTACCAGAACCAGTTTATTTGAACATTTTGCAGAAAAGAAGAAAGTAGAAACAAGGAAGTAGGACGAAATGAAGAAATAGTCTGTTCAGTACTTCTATCTCTGGGGTAGTATGAAGCTGCAGACCATTAAAAGGAGCCTCTTTTTTGAGTTTTTTGACTGAACTTTGTTTTTGTTGCCTTATTGCTTCTTTAGCAGATGAGGGTAGCAGATTTGATATCTAAACTTTATTGTTAGTTTTATGAATATTAATTTGAATATGAATGGCACAGTGTGGTATAAGGCCATTGTAGGAACAGTGATATTGATACTGTCAATTTTCCATGTATTGATTCTTGCTCACAAATTGAGTGAACCTTGATGAATCAGAAAAGCATTTTGGTGTAACCTTGATGAATCAGGAAAGCATTTTGGTGTATGCACATTTTTTTGCTGTGATTCTCAGTAAATGAGAATGGTATTGTTAAAGAGGAAGGTTTTAGAGTAAGGGATGGAATCATGTCCAACATTGGAATTTTGCTTTTGAATCAGTGCCAGTTTTACAGGCTTTAAACACCCACTAACTGAGAGTTAGATTTTTATTTTGTGCTTTACTGAAATAGCATCAGGAACTGAGCCTGCCCCAACTTTTAGAAAAAGATAATAAAGGAAGGAGGAATTTGGTAGAAAATGGTAATACAGGAAGGGGGGATTTCTAGCCTTCCTTCTGCCTATCTGAGTCTCTTTCTTTGACAGGCCAGAGAAATGCAGGTAATACTCTTTTTCCCCTATCCTCAGGATGAATTTTAATTATTTCTTTTATATTTTCTTCAAGAGAATTATTGTAACCCTGTTGTAAAGTTAGGTGTAACCCTGTTGTAAAGTTAGGTCATTCTTGCACTGATATGTTGAACATGTTTATTTAGCTCATGACTTTCAACCCTTTAAGCTCTTGCAAGTAATTGAAAAGTTTTTCTTCACTCTAAATCTTCTGAATCTTTTTTTTCGTTCAGGTTAGTGATGTTACTGTTTTTTAATGACTTACTGGAGCTTGCTAAGTTCTGTTTCATTGGGTTATGTGCAGGGAATTGCATTGAAGAGTAAAAAATTCACTCAGATTCATACATGTTTTGAAAGTGTCTGAACATAATGCATGATCTTTCAGTGACAGTCTGGAAGAACTCCTTTCTCAAAGTTGGAGGGAGTTGAACATAACATTTTGCACCAGGATCCCTCTTCACTTGTTTCCTTTATATAAGAAAGCTACAATGTCACGTTTTGAACAACTAATTATATTTATAACATCTGTGCATGCAGACGTCACTGTCTGTTCACAACAGTTAAAAACTGATAGGTTTTTAGCTTGTATACTAATGAACTTTTGGCTCTGACTTTAGAAACTTAATTTTTTGTTCATATATTCTAAAAAATGTGTATCTTTTTCTCCAAATACGTGTGTTTTGTTCTCTTTCATGATCTTTACTAACTTATTAGATGACAAATTTTATCACCACCTGACAAATATCTTTAATATTATCAACCCTTAAAATGCAGGCTATTTTCTGTATATGAATCTCATTATAGATAAGAAAATACTGTAAAATTTTGTATTTCTTATTATGATATGAAAGAGATATATGAAAAACTAAAGGATATGTACAGAAAGTGAAAGGTAACATAGCTTAAATGTTAGTGGTATAGTGCTAAAGTTACCATGTAGAGGAGTTAAGGAGTGGTGTTGGAGGGAGGAGAGGGGTTGAGATAGGGTAAGGGTGTGAGCATCTGATGCAAATTCAGTGATTTTTCTTAACACTATTTTTGAAAGAGATGCATTTAAAGGAAAAGGATATGCAGAAACTAGTGAGATGGCTATGAGGTATCCCTGAAGATCAGATGTTATCCTCCTCTTGGTGGCAATAGGGAAAGGAGGGTGGGGAAGGTACAGTGGGGAAGGTTGCCTTGTGACTTATTTTCTTTAAATGACACTTGACACAGTTTATGGGTGTTAGTGAAACAAATTTACATGTATTTTACTCTTTAACGTATTTTTTTCCTTTTCACGTAGTATTTACACATTGAAAGTAATTTACATTTGCTGTATTTATTTACACTGCAATTACTTTTAGAGAGTTTAAGTTTTGGAAGTAAATGCCTATTGTGACCACGAGACAGCATCCACACAGATATCACAGTATTGAAGAGTTATTGCAAAATGCTTAGGAAACTAAGTGCTCATATAAGATTACTGCTACCTGCTGGAAATTGTCATATGTGACTCTGGCCAAGGGTTGATAGCGTGCTGTTCACCTTTTATCTCCACTCATTTTCCTTACGCTCCAGCTGGCAGTCATTCTCTATCAAGATTTTCAGGATAGAGAGGAGGAAGTATTTTTGATAAAGAATTAGGTAAATTGGTGCTTTTTTTGTTTGTGTTAGGTTTCCAAGAGGGTTTTTCTCCCTCATTTCTGTTGGGGACTTTTTGTGATATGTAATTAGTTTATAATTGAAGCATTTTAAATCAGAAGGAAACCTTTAGTAATATTATTTTGACAAGGCTCTTGTTATGACTTATTAAATCCTTGCAGCCCCTTTCCCATTTTCCTTTTTCTGGTTTGCTGGCATTCTAGATCACACAGAACTAAAGTGAGGAGTTAGGGTGACCCACTTGCAGGAGCCAGGATACAAGTGCTCTGGAGGACAAAATGAGCTATCTATCTATATATCAATCTACATCTCTGATGCCTGTTCCCACCTGGAACTCCCTCATGGGTGTGGCCATGGCAATTGTCTTTGTAACTAGTCAACTCCTGTGCTGCTTCTTAGCCTTTAGTGCCTCACCCTTAACAGGCCACTGGCAGAGGGCAACTCCAGTGTAGTGTGTGCAGAGGCTTCTACTTAATGTTCCTACTTCTACCAAATGTTCCTACCTTTTACATCTACCTAATGCTCCTGCCTAAATGTTCCTCCCTACTTCTTCTCTCTAATGCTCTTAACATTTTGCCAAAAGGCGGGGCTAACGCATAGTTCTCACCACAGGAAAATTTAGAGTTACGAAGAATAAGCTGTGTGAGTTAAGTGTTGTCAAGTGTTATGTATGACAAGGAGAGATTATGTGTATGTAGACAAAATGCCAATAGTCCACATGTGGGTGAAGTGGAAAGAAAAGACAACTACCTGGGTCAGAGGAGTGCAACTTAACAGCCACTGAAGTGCTGGAAAATACATGTGTACTTGTCACTAATCCTTTATCACTATTATTTGGATCTGGAGCCCTATACCTACTTAATACTC
>JAUUDW010075920.1:0-16136 GCA_032361385.1 Panulirus guttatus
TGGCAATGCTGTTTTCTGTGGGCGGTGTGGCATCAGGAATGGACGGGGGTGAACAAGTGTGGATATGTACATGTGTATATGCATGTGTATGTGGGTATATATGTATATGTTGGTATGTATTTATATGTACTATGCATATATGTGTGTGTATGTATATATGTGTGTATGTGGGGGGATGGGTCTTTCTTCGTCTGTTTCCTGGCGCTATCTCGCTGGCGCGGGAAGCGACGATCATGCATAATCAAAAGTTGTATTTGTTGTACAGTATCAATTTTTTGTATAATAACTTTAAAGACCCCCTTTTTTTTCTTGTTAAAAAACATATCATGTAAGTTTGGGTAACAAGGTACATTTGTGCTAGTAGCAGCAATGCAGAGTGCAGAATTTGCATTGGAAGGGATGAAACATTTTTGATGACATTGAAACATCTCCTATTTGAACTCTGTATTGCAGGTCATGGAAGAGAGTTTTAGTGGTAGCAAGAGTTGCTTATTACTAGCCTGATTAGTCTTTAATTGAAATGATGATATATGAGAGATCTGAATGATAAGTCATATGGCATGAAATATACTATGTTTTCTAAGTGATGTCTAATATATGTTTGTCCTTAGTGAAACTAGGTGGAAAGTTAGTAAGAAAGAGAAAATTATAGTGTAACCTGGGATGAATTAACACTGAAAGGGGTAAATGTTGATGAAGTCATGGTTATGACAACTGAATGGGTAATTATAGGACAAATTATGAATGGGGGATTATTTAATGTTAGGCTCACTCATAGTTGGGTATATACCACTGTGAGTAGCAGCTTGGGAACATTTTGAAATGTATAGAATGGAAATAATTTGGATGATGCCTGCAGTGGACACAAAGCTAACATTAGGGACAGTGCTGGGAACAGATCAGGTATCTGCAGGAGGAAGGGGAAGAGAGAGCAGCCACCCCTACATATACTGGGTGAACCTGAGCATCTGACAGTGTTCATCTGAAAGCTTTTTTTAATGTTATGCATGAAAGAATTTTCATAGAGTTGACCATGTTCTGCTCTGTAAGTATAGGATGTCAGGTGTCTTAGAAGGTTTAAAAGGACTTCATTTTAAGGAACTTAAAAGAGAAACATTATGAGAGATGAGATCATCTTGATAAATCAGACAGTACTGAGTGTGAACTAATAATTTTGTGGATTTAAAATGAAAAGGAATGAATGAGGTTTCAAGTGATACTGGAGCATTGTTGTGCATGTGAAAGAAGAGGTTCTGTGGGCTTAGGAAAAGAGAAGTGAGAAAAAAGAAACAATATAGTGAATTTGATGTGCATGGTAGTTTAGTATAGCAAACTTGTTGGTAATGCTGTGTAGTTTAGTATAGCATACTTGTTGGCAATGCTGCGGATTGTTATTTTTGACATTATATTAAACTGATAGGTATATGGTGGCTTAGGAAACAGAGGGAGTTGAAGAATGTAGCAAGAAAAATGTAAATGAAGACGTACGAAATGTATCTAATGAGTCTAATATTAATACAAGAACACACTGTGAAGTGAAATGTGGAAATCCATGGGATAGAAGTTTGAAAGAATGACAGAAAATGAATGAATTAGAAGGAGGAAAAAAAAGAGGTAAGGAAGACCATATAAGACAGGAGAGTTTGGAAGTAACTGAGAGTTGTTAGCATTGAGGAAAATTCAGTGGGAAACAGGCTAAGAATATTTAAAGAAGATTGTAAGATCCACCCTGTTGATTATTACAGTATAGTATATAGATGCATAATGGGAAAAAGATTATGTACTGGTAAAAAACATACTAAGAAAAAGTTTCTCTATCCATAAATGTGCTGCACAATGGAAAGCCAGTGAAATTTTAATGAGCACGCATTACCCTGGCCTAGTGAATGAGTTCGTCAGGAAATGAGAACCTGTTCGTGAATGTTATTGATGCTTCTATGCAAAAGCAACATTGAATAAGCATGTTTGTGTGTTCATTGGTGAATGATTATTTATTATAATTATCTGCCACATCAGCAGCTACATCATCAGACATGCATGAGTAAGTAAAGGTGAATAATCATGAAAGTGCTCATGAAGATTTCATTAGGCTCATTCAGAACTACACCATAATGCTGTATTGGATAACAGTTATCAGATTTGTGGGTTGCAGCTCAAATAATAACTGAGTTATCAATTACTATATACCAGTCCCAAATTTTGGAGTTGAAATCAGTAGGGAAAGTTATCATTAATCCCCAAAAGAGGACAATGATAGTTCTCAACACTCAGTGTTGTAACTTTTAGACCTCATCTCTTAGAGTGTCAGGAAGATCCTTTCCGCTCCCATCTTTAAGTAATATTGTAGTTCTTACAGAAACCATATCAGTTTCTGTTTGTTTGACCTGTCCCCATGCTAGTGGTTGTTTGCTCCAGACATTTGGAAGTGTAACTCCATACTGCTTATCACAAGGATTTGTTGGAAAGTAGGAGAGTAGTGCCACACTGGCCAGTACTTAAGTCATTACTGTCTCTCTTGCTGCATGAAGGATGACATTTGGTTTATTACTATCACTGGACCGCAAGATTGATTTGTGCCAGTAACACCTGCAAATTTATTGTGCACCCCATGCTTATCCTGTGAGCGGTAGTGCAAAAGGTTTACAGAGGTCAAAAAGGGTCTTAGTCAGACTCCAGGGGGTTGATATAACATTGGATGTTACAGTTCATAGCAGATATTTCATTACATACATTATTTAGTTTCATATTGTAAGTTTTACTGACTAGATGCAAAAAGTGGATACAAGCTTAAAATTTCAGATATCTTTTTATTAACAGTAAGGTATTGTAACATTTCCTGCAAGGTTTGTTTTGACCTCTTCCTGAAAGGATTTATTTTTTCACATTCTAAGACATAGTGTTCAAGTTTGTGTCCAGGACATAACTCACCTGTCAAAGGCAAAATGAAAAGACAGGATCTAGAATGCTCTTGATCTGTGTCATTCATGCCCCAGTTCAGATTTTTATACAGGTGTATGGTGTGATACTTATTGTTTGACATTGTCATTGAAGGTTATGATACAGTGGCATGAACAGATGTAGTTCAGTGTCCTGAGTGATTCAGTATAAGTTGGATGACTTGTAATAAAGTGTTCCAGAGTCGGACTCACATGTGGTAGTTACCAGCATAAGGGAAAAATACAAGTAGTTTTGGTTCCTTGGGATGTGTAGAATCCTCAGGAGCATCGCATTACTTATGTGTATTTTTTCATACGTATTCGCCATTTCCCATATTAGCGAGGTAACTTACAGAACAGATGACTGAGCCTTTGAGGGAAAAATCCTCACTTGGCCCCCTTCTCTGTTCCTTCTTTTGAAAAAGTAAAACTGGAGGGGAGGATTTCCAGCCCACCGCTCCCACCCTTTTAGTTGCCTTCAACTACACGCGGGAAATGTGTGGCCATTATTCTTTCTCCCCTATATGTATGTGTGTGGAGGCTTCAGTCATGGACTGAAGTCTACATCAAGGCCAACCATTAATTGTAATATAAAGAGGTTAATGAAAGGAAAAAAAAGAAGATACAAGAAAAATTATTTACGAATTTTGGAGGCAGTGAAAAACCTGTCTTTTAAAAAGTGCCGGGCCATAGTTATTGTGACAGTGACATGGGTCAGGAATATGGATGGAGTAGGTGATAATTTGCTGTAGATCAGTGAGAATGGAGAATGTGAGGGCTTCAGTCCCCCTACCATCCATATAGGAGGATTCAACCATTCCCTATGTTGAACGTTGAAATCCCCGAGGTAGAGGATCTCGGTTTGTGGATGAGAGGATGTCATGGCTTCATGGTAAGAGTCTACTTTGTAGGATTAGGAGAGCAGTATTCAAAAGTGGTATTGCAGACAGGAGCTTGCAGGAGAACTTGTGCTGAGAAAATAAGTGAAATTTGAGTGTTTGGTTTGTGTAAGGATAAGGTGGCAGGCCAAGCCTGGTATTCCTTTTTTGATGAGACAGAAAGGAAAACCAGCAGTCCTAACATGGTGGGTGTAAGATGGTTCCGGGCACCACTTTAACGCTTCTGAGTCAGGATGGTAGTACCAGCCTGTGTAGCTGATGTCAACAGCCTACTATCTAATTTAAAGTACCCAGAGGCTAGAGTAATTTGAGGGAGGGTATAGAGTCCTATGGGAGGGGGAGAGGCATAGGGAGTGAGGATGTAGTCTGTGTACAGTAAGTGTCTTTGGTGAAGCAGTCATCATAGGGAATTGCTCAGTCATGGAGAGAGTTTTCATAGACTTCATTTTCATTTACTCATGGAATCCTATGGGCTGGGGAGTCTTCAGGAGAGGTGTTGAGAATTTGGAGGTATGGGAGAGTTCTAGGAAAGGGTGGTTTCACTGGGAGTACTGTGTTTGAGGTGTTATTTGGGGTATACAAGTATGGTATACAAATTTCCTGGGCCTTATGTGGCATCCAGATGGAATTTAAGTCTTTGGGATGTGAAGAGTTTTTAGGAGCATGTATAGTCCTTTGAGGTCAGAGAGGGAAGTCTGTAAGTATTTGTGAATAACTGAGAAATGTGTTGTCTTCTGAGAGTAAAGTTCAAGGTAAGAGTGAGTTCATGTCAGGTGTAGAGATCTCTTGGGAGGAAGGGTATAGAATTCTTGAGAAATTTAGGATTGAGGTTGTTTAAAAGTTTTTGGAGAGCTGTAGGAGACCTTGTTGTAGTGTACACAGTGTAAATTCCTTGAGAGAACAGGGAATGGGCTCTTCCACTGATTAGAGAGTTAGGATGAAATAGGCTACTTTGGGAATCTGTGTTAAGTTTTGTATCTCGAGACCTTGGTATGTTTGTCGATCTTTTGGTTAGGATGGTGGTACATTCTTTATTGTTTGTGTGTACTTTTCAGGATTTTTTTTAAATCTTTTAGAGTAAAAAGGTGCTGGGTGTGTAAAGTGCACAGGATGTGGTGTGCATTAGGATATGAAGGTGAGATGGAGGGTGGTAATGTAGGTGTTGCATTACTCACCATCCATCATTGCTCAAGGCACTTGATGAGGTAACATGGGAGCCCACCTGCTGCTCCACCAGTTGTACAAGTAATAGTGTATTGTTTCATTTAAATGCCATGGAAAGCAAAACATTTTATTAGGTTTGGGGAAATCTTTTCTTGAAAACTGTGTGGATGAAATGGAAAGCAGAAATTGTACTTTATATCTATTGCATATACTCCTCTGGAACTTGTATTAATGAGTATCTAATGGGTTTTCTCCATAGCAATTCGATGTATGAGAACGCCAACGAGATGAACAGCAGTGCCAGTCCGACACCATCCCACTACATCCATCCGAGCCACGGCCATAGCACGCCTGCACCTGCCAGTCCAGCCCGGCAGCCTGCAGCTGACACCAAGAAGGTACACTTTAACCTGGCGGGGACCCAGGGCCACGGCGTCCCAGCTGACGAGCGTGTGTTTGAGGCCAGGAATGAGGAGGTAGGCGCTGATCCAGAGCTCCCCCCTCCCTCAGTACTTCTTGCATGCCCCACATATACCTAGGCACCGGGCCCACTCAGCTGTCCGCCAGTGGTCCTGACCAGACTTTGATAGGCCATGGGACTCACCAGTTTGGCAGGCCCAAATTATTAAGCCTACTGATTGAATCAATGCTTACAGGCACAGTTCCTGCCATATCTACAATACCGCATGGCACAACACAAGTAACTTTGACTCCAAGCAACTGCATTAGTCGCCTGCACCCCTAATATTAGTGATGCACAACACAATACATGATCTCTAGTTATGAAGCTTGATGACACAGATTTCTCATGCAACTTCAGTGCAGTTTTTAAGCACCTGTATTTTTTGTAATTAACTTTTTATGTATTTACTTCACTTGCACAAACAGTAGTTTTCTTGATATGCATAGTGGCTGCCTTGGAATATCTCTAAATCAAAGCATTTGTGCATACTTTTACCGTAGCATCTGCACCATTGTGGGAGAAACAACAAAGTGTGATGGAGGACTACATTAGACACAGGGGATAACAGCAAAAGATGGTGATAGAGAAGGCAAGAAGCTTCATAATATTTTACACCTAGCACATAATACTGAAGGGACGGCAACAAGACACATGGGGGTCCCATAACACCTGCTTGGTTGCAAGGATATGTGATGTTGGTGGAAAACATGGTGGTACATGAGTAGTACGGGAATAGTAACGTGGTAACATACTCCCCAACACTTGAGTTTGGAGGATACACGAACATTCCATCATGGTAGGAAACACAGCAGCACTAGGTGGTGATGCAGTTATAACAGTTTTTGATGATGTAGGGAGAATTAAGTGTTAGGTGATGATGGAGTACAACAGCAGATACAGCACTTGGTAGTAGGGGAGAAGCACTGCAGTACTTAATGGTGGTGAAGAACACTGCAGTATTTAATGGTGGTAGGGGACACTGCAGTACTTGATTGTGGTGGGGGACATTGCAGTAGTTGATGGTGGTGGGGAACACAGTGGTACTTGGTTGTCTGGAGCAACAGTACTTGATGATTGTGGGGAATACTGCAATATTTGATGATGTTGGGGAATACTGCAGTACTTGATGATGGTAGGAACACTGTAGTTCTTGGTGGTGGGGAATACTGCTGTGCTTAATGGTGATGAGGAACAGCAATATCATATTGTGGTGGGGAACATAGCAGTCTTTGATGGTGGTGGGGAACACTGCATTACTTCAGTATGGTGAGGAACAACAGTACTTGATGGTGATGAGGAACCCTCTAGTACTTGATGTTGTTGAAAAACATTTTGGCACTTGATAGTGGTGTGGGACACTGCATTTCTTGATGGTGGTGGGGAACAACAGTGTTTGATTTGGTATTGATGGGGGACACTGCAGTACACAATGGTGGTGGTGGTTGGTTGGTTGGGAGGGGGGAAACGGCAGCATTTAGTGATAGTGGAAGATACTTTAAGGTGGAGGGAACATGGCAGAACTTATTGTTGGGAGGGGAAGAAACGTAGCAGTACTTGGTGGGGTACACAACAGTATTTGATGGTAGGAGGGATACAGCATTGTTTGGTTTCAGGGATAACACAGCATTTTGATGATTGGTGGGGGGTTACAGCAGTACTAAGTGGTGGTAGGAGACACAACACAATGTGATGATTAGATCATAACAGTTCCTGGTGGGATATTGGTGGAACACAGCAGTTTTTGATGGTAGTGGAGGACACAGCAATACTCTCTGATGACTGGGGCATACTAGCATGTGTAAGTACTGGAGGACAAGTAGTACAAGGTGGTGAGGAAAATGCAGTGGTAATAGGGAACAAGTAGCATATGGTGATGAGGACCAAGATACATAAAGTAATAGCAGACAGCTTTACAGGATGAGGAACAAGTACCAAGTGGTAGCTAGGATACATGTACACTTGGTGGTGGGATCACAGAGCAACACATGGTAATAAAAGACACACTTACACATGATGGAGAGGGCACAAGTAACTCAGTGATGTAACAGGCAGCTCAAGGTACAGAGTGTGCAATGCTTGGGACATGATTGTGGAAAACAAACAGTACTTGTTGATTAGGGACACAACAACACATGGTGTTGAGGGACAAATAGATATGTGGTGGTGGGGGATGGCTGGAGCTTGTAGTGGGTGGAGGTAATTGGGATTGGTGGTAGAAGGAAAATAAAGTGATGTGTGAATGGGCAACAGAAACAACATAATCTTGGGAGATGTAGGAGCATCATGTAGTGCTTTGGAGCACAGTGGTGACACACAGTAGGGTACAAAGCTACACTTGATGATATAGAGGCGGACACAGCAGGTTTTGGTAAGAGGGTACAATACAAGTTGGACAAACTATAATGGGTAGTGGTGGTATGGATACATAGCAGCATGTTGTGAGGAAAACACTTTAACACTTGATATGGAATACAGAGGCAGGTGATGGGATGCAGACCCACGTGGTAGGGTAATGTGTGTGCCCGGTGACATATAGAGTTGTTATCATGAAGTCAGTAGCCACAGGTGCTGCAGCATGAGACGAATGGTCATAGCTGCACCTCCTCTCCTGAGCCGCCCTTGCTGTTCTCGTTCCCAGCTCTGGTTCCTGCTGTTGACCTTGGTGGTGGTGACTGTGTGAGAACCTGTCACTACTTGCTACCATGGCTTGACATCTCTAGTTACAGTAAGGTCTTTGGTGTACCTGATGTGTAGGATCAAAATATAACTAGCTTACTAGAATGAGTGGGGAGTGAGGTATGGGTGATGATTGTTTCAGTGAAATGTAATGTTACATTTCTGGCATGTGGACCAGGTTACTTATCTAACTCTAGCCATTCAGCTCAGAAGTGGGCTTCCCACACACAAAATCTGATTTTCGTAAGGTAATAATAACCCCTTAAAAGATAGTTATGAAAGGACCTGAGTAGTTAGTGTTTAGTGACATCCAGTGATATCTTGTACTGTTAAGTACATATGACTTTCCCAGGAAGGAAACTTCAGACTCAACTGCCAGATATCTACTACACTTCATAGTAATTGTGCTGTAACAATTGAAAACCAGTTTCTGAATAAACATTTGCATCTCTTAACCTTGTGCAATTTCCTTGGACCATATATACTATGAATATGAATTGCACCAGACTTCAAATTTTTTCTTTAAATGCCTCTCATAGCAACTGGTTTACCCTTAGCATTCTTGCTCACTCTACTAGGAACTTCCCCATCATGTTTTTTTTCACAAATCTTTACATAAAACGTGTTAAGTCGTTTACTAAATTGATGTTCATTGGAATTTTCCATATGAATTAGATTATTAGGTAATGTAATTAGTGGTTTCTGGATCCTGATGTGTGTGCACAGGAGATGAGAGTTATGAGGTGACTGTTCTGTAGTGTTGATGGCAGGTCATCGCACCACTATTGGAGGTATGTGGCTACTAACATTTAGAATTAAATATTAACCAGCAAAGCAGTTAATTACTAATACATTTTGTGTACTACAGTGACTTCTTAAGTGGCTTGAGTTACATTATTTTGAATAGAAGCACTATAACCTTGCATGTTATCCTTACATGATACTAACTCGTGCACATCAAGATAAGCAGCCCACTAACAAAGTACCAAGCATGAATAGGCTACCATCACCATAATTAGTTGCAGTTTCACACAGCGCTCTTCCAATAAGATAATAATATAATGGTTTATCACCTGCATTTGTCACATGACATAAAGTTATATATAACATACAACTCATTGAACATATACTCTGATTTGTTCCCTCCTAAAACTAGTTAATAGTGTTCAGGTATCAACATACAGGGTTATGGACACTAAAAACTTAAGATTATTAACTCAGTAAATAGAAATCCTCAATATTTGTAATAAGGACTGTTTGATGGCTGGACAGGTTATCAAGCGAGTAGCAGAAATGCAGCAGCTGGTGGAGGATGCTGAGAACTACCTGAGTGATGCGGATGGCGAAACCACCGAGACGGAAAGTGTCCGCTCGGACCAATATGGCAGACTTAAGCACTCCGACTCACTCCTACTTCTGACCCAGGTATAAGACTGTCTCATGATACTATAGTGTTACTTTCCCCACATTATGTACACCCTTTTTAATCTAACTAATACTGACAATGGGTTTCATAGTTTTCCCATCCTAACCCAGGATCTCCTTTTGGGCCCCTGGTAGTTTTCAGGAAGCTAGTCACATTCACCAATCGTGATCTCAGGCAAAAAGTGTGGTGATGATGTATGCATGTCTTTTTGGGTAAGGTGCCCAGGGCAATTGAAGAGAAAATTTTATTATCTTCGGAATGAAAGTTACATCTCGGGCATGAGGTGTCTCGCTACATGTATTTTATGGAGAACTTTGAAATTTTGTCAGGTCCCATTGCAGGAGAGTTCTTTAAGGTTTTAATTGTGTAACTGGTGTAAGTGGAAGTGAAATGTGGGCAGCAGTTTCAGTTTGATGTGTCTTTAGGTAGGTTTTCTTGACTTTTTTGTTCAGGGTTTTAGCTAGTTTCTCACTGATTTTTTAAAAGCATTTCATGAGTATTTGCTGTCTGGGAGAAGGGATGGTGATGGTAGAATGGGCCAGATATCCAGTAACATTACAGCTATCAGAACATTTTCAGTAGTTCAGCTGGATAATTCTGCAATCTGGCTGGATATCTAGCTTTTGATAAATATTGCAAGTAACTTGAAAAATTTTAATCAGAGTTCTTTGACCAGGAACACGAGTATTATGGTGAAAGGTTCAGTGGAATATATAGTGAAGGAATATGAATATGTCTACTTAAATCATCAAATGTAAAGGGAAGTTTAAGAAAGAGGATTGATTCAACAACAAATTTCATAAAGCAAAAGAGCTTTGAGATGTGCTGTGACAAAGACATGGGAAGGCACTCCAGTCATCCACATTATTTAAGATATGAAAGAGCAAAGACTGAGTACAGCAGGATAACAAAAGACAAACAAAGAAATTTTGAAAAAATATTGTGGACAGAGAAAATCTAAGGCCCTTCCATATGTTCTTCTGGAGTAAACTGTCTGTTAAAGAGCTGTTAAACAAGCATAGAGATTCAGAAGAAAGAGTTGAGGAGGATAATGTAAGGATATGTGAAGATCTAAATGAAGAGTTTAAAAATGATCTCATTTTCATATTTTATACACTGCAATAGCATTCTTTAGGTAAAGCTTTCTAACTGTAAAAGTTGTCTTCTACTTCACAGGGTCAGAAGCTTTTGCCAAATGGCGAGGTAGTGGAGAGTGAAGAACGCTCGGGCAGCGATACAGATTCCCAGTCTACTCCGAACCAGAGCCCAGCACACAGACCTGGTTAGTCACCCAGTCATTTTTCTCTCAAATCCATTTTTTGTTTTTTTCCCCTCTTACCCAATTATTATCCCCTTCAACCCACACAATCCCCATCACCAATCCCCCCACCTACTTCAATCCCATCCCCACCCAGTCCCCAACACTTTCCCTCTCAATTCCCATCCCCTTTCTCTCACCCACCCATTCCCCCAGAATAATGCTGTTCTCCCACCCAAAACCTCACCATCACCCTGACTCCTTACACCACCCAAAACCACACCCTCACCCAGACTGCTTACCCTACCCCAACCTAGTTCCGCTCCTGCCAACCAATCCCCATCCCTCGCATCTTGCTGTCCCTGTAGTATCCCACATCACATCCTCCTCTCCTTATACCAGGTCATCACCCAGTGCCCATCCCTGTCTCCCTCCAACGCTCATACCCAACCACCTCCCCACTCTTTTCCTATCATTATCCTGCTTCCTCAGTGCCTTTTTCCCAACCCATTTATTCCCACTCAATCTCTATCCTCAATCCTCATTGTCTGTCCTCTCCTGCCACCACCCAATTCCCATTCCCCAACATCTTCCCTTCCCATCTGCCTTGCCCCATCCCCCTCCCCCTCCCCTTAGTTCTTAATTCAATAAGACAAAATAAGACCAACACTCTTGACTCTGGTCTTCTTTTCAACACCCTTACAGCCAATGAATATTAAGGTGTTTTCTTTATAACAGCTGCCAAGCCTCCGCAACGTCTCTCATCAGTCCTCAAGCCGAGTGGGTCATCCTTTGGCCTTCATTCCCCAGACAATCTGCCTCTCACCCTGCAGAACCGTGAGGATGACATTAAGGCACTTATTAAGCAGCTAGAAGACAATTCTGGTCTGCCCTACACTTTTGCAGAGGGGACACTTTATCTAGACCCAGATATCATTGACCTTACCATGATTCCACCCCCCATCACACCAGATGAGGTGAGTCAGCTCCATTACTGTCACTATAAACTTCAAGGATGTAATGCATAACATTGGTAAGAATGATGCATAGATGATTTTTAGTTCAGTGTTTGAAAATTAAAGAGGGAAAAAGTACTAATGTAGGCATAATTAAACTTAAGGAGGTAACGATGAATCATATTTGAGATGCTTTGAATGGAGAACTTAAAGGTGTGAATGAGATAGAAGATATTTTTCAGATCAGTGTTGTTCACAGAATATAGGAAGTAAATGATTTACCTCTGGAACAAGAGACATTTAATGATATTGAAGACAATGAATAGCATATAAATCAACAAAAAAAAGCAGCTTATGTAAGCCCTTGATTCTACGCTAAGGTTTCCTTTTCAAACCTATGAATCTCAGTTTTTAAATTGTTTAAATCTATCACACTTAAATGTAGCAACTGATTGTGTAGAGTTAACATACTTGCAATTAATTATCCTATCATATTCTTCATCCATGATTAATGTGTCCAGTTTCTTCTGCATAATCAATTGTATTGTAAGGCTCATCGTACACCATTTCATTCCACTCAAAGGACCCACTTTTGTGTTAATTCTGCTAACAACATTACAGTTACATCCTTCATTGTATTATCTTAAAACTTTCTTATATAAATAATAGCTTTATTACAAAACAAGCTCTCAGTTCACCTCCATACTTTCTCAGGCCATGTCAGATATGCTGAAGGACACATAAGACTTCACAATAAATACTTTATTATTTGTTTACACTACATCCACCAAACCTCATATTACAAGGCCTCAACAACCATTGTACTTCCTTAACCCCTCCCCGAACGTTTCTGATGTTTTATCTACTTACAGTACTCCACCATTTATCACCTCAATATAACATAGTCACTGTAAGTCGACCCTTATATAATATGTGTTTAAGCAAAGCGTTTTTTACTTAACACCTATTTCAATGAGTAAAGTAGATATGTCCACTCCACCCTGCTTTTAATTGTTTATCACTGTACCTTCAGAATCAGTCATGAGTACATTAAAAAAGATTGTGTACTTTTCATTATTTTCATCTATATTCTTGGCATTAATTCTGTACTCTTTACTTGGATGTATGTATTTATGGCATTTATTTATTAGTGGTTACTGCTGCTATGCACAGGTGCCAGAATTTATCAGTGATTAGCACTCTTTTCAAAGTCAGAGGATTTTCTGCAATCTTTGCACAGCAATGACAGTTATATAAGGCCACAGAGAAAATGCAAACTTCATATTGCTAACTATAAAATATACTTGCAAATACAATCTTTTATATCAAAAAAGGGTTAATGCACCTAGGCGTTAACTGCCACCTTCCACCCAGTGCCTCACTTCAGCCCCCATAATTCCATCTCCTGCCAAGTAAACTCGTACTCAAACAATCCTATTTCACCATCAGGTAACTAAAACACTACAGTACTTCCAAATCCTGCCCATGTAAACTCCCAGTTGAACGATCATCTCACCACCTGGTGCACCTCATTATCTTATTTTTTTTCACATTACTTTCAGCTTTCTCCTTTTATACACACTCACAAACTTTCACTAGCTTCTGGAGCCTTCCTGTAGAGTGTTGATCCTCTTAAATGATTTGGAATCTTATCATCTCAAATGATAGTTTCCAAAAGTTCACAGAGTACAGAGGTTCAGTGAATTGGATTGTAGTTTTCAATCAGGTACATGTTACCTCATTGAATATAGATGTTACACCAGCAGACTTCTAGTCTTGAGGAACTTTTCATGTATTGAGTTGATTAATGAAAAGAGCAGTTGAGGGCTTATCTTCCTCATTTTTATCTTCTTTCATTGTTTTCATATTACATTTAATCTTCTTTCATTCCATTTAATGACAGAGTGTCTTGATTGTGTATGTCAGTACTGTATTGCAAACATTTTTTAGCAGTAGTAGTGAACCAAATTAGACATGATGGATAAAAATATGTAAGAGCCATTTAAAAATGTGAAGAACCTTTGATAGTTTATAGATTTGTGCAAGAAAGGAATGCAAAGAATGACTTTAAAACAATATAAGGGCATGAAAACCAAGATGGAGGTGAAAAAACAAGAGTGTGGAAATACTTGTAGTAGACTGGCATCAGTACAGGTTGAACAACAGTATGGATATTTGAACAGGATTCCCCCCCAACCCTCTATGCTAAGCAGTGGAAGACAGTTTATTGCTTACATATTAATTGTTTTTTGTAGCATCATGAGTAGCCTATTAACTACTTTTTTGCAGCATCATGAGTTTCCTATGAATGTATTGTATCCCTTCTTCAGGATGGTGCCAAAGTGTTCCCACCTCAGGTGAGCACACCTCCAACACCCTTTGCAGACAGGGAGACTCTTGAAAAGGAGCTAAAGGCCCTGGAACAAGATCTCGGTGATCTAAGGTCTCTTACCAACACCGGCTGGCTGGAGCAGGATACATTAGCCAGTTATTCTGAGTCCACCACCACTGGTCAGTGTTAAGCTGTTGTCAGATCATTTAGATTCAAGAAAGATGTGTTGAGGTATTGAGCAGCAGGTCATTTCTAACAGTAAATATAGTATGTATTGTCTCTGAAAGGTGTTGGGTATTTAATCACATGAAAACATGTTATTTACTTGGGCACATACTTGAGCCTGTTAAATTCTCTCCATTGAATGAGAAATTCACAATAATCCTTAAATTTTGATTTTTGTGTTGTGGATTACATCATTTGTTGGAAATAAACAAAGCATGTTGCTGTTCTTCAAATGAGTTGAATGTGACAGTTTCTCTCACAAAATTGTGTTGCCTTTTCTCATATTCATTGCATGGTTACATGTAAAATCTTTCTCAAATATTATAGGTATAAGTGACCTTAAGTGTTAAGTATCCAAGACTCATACACTGATGACTCAACACTGCAGTCCTCCACATCCTCCTTTCTGCTCCGTATCTCACTTGATCTGCAACTCATCTGACAAGCATTCTTAATAAACTCAGAGTAGGACAGAATATTTTAAAGATGTAGACAAAATCTGGCAAAATTTAGAGCCTTCAAACAGTTTCTACCCATCTCTTTATTGTAAATTCCTCTCACCTTTGACATTTCTGTAATTCCATCTCATTTCCATCCCTTGACTCATTGAACATACTTGATATTACTGTAACATCCACACTATCTTGGTAACCCCACTTTATAGAAATAGATAAGTCTGCCTCTTAAGAAACTGGGAGTCCTGTTTAGATGTCGAAATTTCTTTTCTGCCAAACAGTTGCTCCATTTATACAGAGGAATGACTCATCCTAGTATAGAAATGCTTTTACACCTGGGGTGGCTCTAGCTATGCATCCTCACTTGACAGTTAAGTTGAAAGCAGTCCAACTCATTAACTCTGCCAGGCTGACTTCAGAAGTTGACCTCTTCCTTTACACTGCAAAGCTGGCTTACTTTCAATTTTCTGTAGGTATTTCTTTGGTTTATTTTTGTGAGAGCTGGCAAGACTATGCAGTACTCAGCAGGCTGCTGTGTCACATGATTATTGTGTGGCCTTTGGCAACTTAAAGGTGGACCATTTTGGTGACGGCACATTTTAAAAAGGGGTTTTTCACTTTCTCCAAAATTCATTAATATTTTCCCTTGTCTCCTCTTTTTCCTTTTCATTAACTTTTCTGTATTTCATGAGGGTTATAGCATTAATCCTAAGGGTCACTACTATTTCCTGCTGCATAATATCCCTTCAGTAACTCTAAAGCTGATTTGTGTTTTAGAGGCAGGATCTATTCCTTTGGGTGGCTACAGGTGAGAGGAGACCAGTATGTTTCTTTTTAGGACATAAGTGTTTTGTTGACTTGATTTTTCTCCCAGAAACATCTGTGTGTGGTTGTGGAGATGGGTGTATGTTCCAAGGCTAGCTTTGAGTAGTTTTAATCTGTGGATGGCACAAGGATTCACAAGGAAATTAGTATATTCTATGTGGAGGTGGTGTGAGTTTTCCAGAGGTCTGCTTGAAGCATCATAAACTTCGGACTGACAAGTGGGTTTTGAAGTTAATGCTGTCTTATCTAGAAACTGCATTTTTTAATACTGTATTGTCTGCAGGGTACAGTCAAGAGAATGCGACAAATTTAGTACCTAAGCCCTGACATTGTGTATGAAGCCTGTGTTATTTTTTCTTAGGACAGTCACAGTGTATTTACATTTAAGGATAGTCTTTGCATAGTTATATAGTCTTCAAATCAGTCCAGAGTAAGAGACACTAAAGCCTCGAGTTTGTACCCGAGTTGCCCATGTTTTGGTCTATTTTTCAGTAGATAGTTTGTTACAAGATAAATAGTTA
>JAUUDW010076030.1:0-16136 GCA_032361385.1 Panulirus guttatus
TGCATGTATGTATATATGTGTGTATGTGGGGGATGGGTCTTTCTTCGTCTGTTTCCTGGCGCTACCTCGCTGATGCGGGAAACAGCGATCAAGTATAATAAATAAATGAGGGTTCTGTGATGATTAAGGTGTGTTGAAGAAGAGTACAGTTAAGACCATGAATCTTGCATAGTGAAGATAAGACTATTGTGTATTGAGTATGTTATGAAGATAAGGAGGTAGTAAAGATGCTGTGAAGGTGATAGTGTAGTAAATTGTAATGAAAACAACTTTTTAGTAAACATAAAGGTGGAGCTATGATGAACATGTGAAGCTTATGGTGTAGTAAAGATGAGGGTGTAGTGAGAATTCATGTTAATGAAGATGAGGGTGTAATAATAAAAAACCCACACTGATCCAAGCTAAGTTCAGGACTGGCCAAAGAAGATTGTAACAATGAAAATAATGTTTTTTAAATTTTTACCCATGCAAATGTTTATCACTCCATGGTACCATCTGAACTTGATGTTAAAAATCATCATAGTTCACCTGGCCATTGGTGAGCAACAGCAGCAAATGGAGACAGACCTGGGACACTTTTGAAGATAGGGTTTTTTTTTTCTTCTTTTTTCCTCAAACAGGGCAGGACGGACTGTAACAGCACTTGGCAATGATTTTAAAACAGCCCTTAGGGATAGATATACACTCTGGGAATTTCATTGACTAAACTCATTTCATTTTAGCGTATGAATTTTACCAGACCAGGTCCAACATAAATAACTAACAACCAGTTGGTAGTCCCTTTCTCTTTTTTTTCTGAAAGAATGTGAATCTATTCAAATTAGTGCTTGCTCAAAGCCAAACAGTACACTAACAAAAGAATCCAACCATTACAATGCAACCAATCAATCTAATGGGCCTGCGATTGAGTTTTGGACAGGGTACTAGGTTAACAGTCAACCCACTTGTTGATCCTCCCCTTAGGGCTGCCTGATGAATTAGTGCTTGGCATAAGCTGAGCTGTGTAGTTGTGTGTACACAGAGTTAAATAATGGTACAAATTCAAAGATAAGAGACAATGGACATGTGTAAAACTTTCCCCCCATAACAAAAAGAGTAATTACAAGAAAATGTCACACATACACAGAAATGCCAACTTCATAGCTCAGCGAGCTTGTGGTTAGTGATTGTAACTCTTGCTTTGGGCATTAATGGTCAGAGGATGTACGACTATGTACATATGCCTTTACATATTAGCCTCTATAGAGCAATGGTTAGTGTTGAATCCCGGACAAGGCAACTGGCTCGCAGCCAACCCAGCTGTTAACCCTTCCCTTTTGGGCTGGTCGATGGATGGTCTAAGTATATGTGTGCACACATACGACAGATTTGGTTGTGTATATAATCAAGGTCAAGAGACAGTGCAACATAATACTCAATTAGTAACAGTCCTCATAATACTCAAATAGTAATCACACTTGGACACCACTGCACAAAAATTGCTTGTGTGTGGTACTGTTCTTCAACCATTGCTGAATGAAGTGTAACAGTGTATGGAACTGTAAAACAACTGGAAAGATGAACTGTGTCAATTGCAGGAGCGTTTACGGACTGATTTTCATATGGTTCCATTGTAGAGAAAATGTGTGCATTGACATCTGATCAAGGCTAATATGAAAACTAAAAATGGAAAGACAAAAATGAAAAAAAAAAGTCTGATGACTGACATGTTGTTTGCTTCAACTAACTATCAGAAAAAAGTATACAGAACAAATATTTTGAATTAATTTAAAGAAGTGCAGTGGCAAAAAGGATCATTCAGCACAATCATTTATATGCTGAAGTGTTGGGAAACAAGACTCCTGTATCATGTTTATTTATTCAGAAGAGGCATGGTGTCTAAAATAGATAATTCAGCACAATAATGGGGAAACTCAGATACAACATGGTAACTCAGTTAATGCATATGAAATTAGGGAAAGAATTTCCACATACTCCCTTTCTACCTGAGGTACTGATGAAGCAGAATTAAGTGCAACTTACCCCATCTACAACTTTTATAACTGTAAATATAAAAAAAATCAGAAAAAAAATTTCTAATAGCTTTAACGCTATTAATTGTATTATCATGAAAATCATATACTCCTACAATGGAGAAAACACGACTGCAACTTCAGGGAAAACTAAACTCATTATTCACTACATAGACACCTTGATTAGCACTATTTTGTTATAATGCTTCCTCTCTTATAAGCAATCACTTTTCTTTTCTTAAAAAAAAATGTCAAGTTGTTCAAAAGTTATGGGCAAGAACAGGAAACATGCATCAGTCTTCTCTTTTCTCTGAGCTGCACACTCAACCAGTAAGAAAAATGTGAATTTATCAGCAGCCAATCAGTGCCCTGGGCTACCAATTTTGAGTGCTCTCTTGGCTGTGTTTACTGCAGTGTGGTTGATTTATTTCTCATAATTTTGTCATTTCTTATGAACAAGAGACCTGAGTAATTTGAGCAAGTATTTACATAAAAAGTATTGGTCTTATGTGAAAATTTAGGTTATAGGGCATGATGAGGCTCCTTATATTTGTATTTATTGTACCATGGTAGGTATATTTCTCATATTTTGCCTACTGTTGTGTGTGCAATCGACCCAGTATCTAGAGAAAGTCTTGGAGATGATTGTGTTGGTAAGGTGGGCAAGCATTCAAGGAAAAACTTTAGTGTGGAAGTGCAAATGTAGGATATAAGGCATACAGACAATCATTATATCAGTCTGCTCTGACCAAATGCATTGGTAAGTAATTTACCACATCTTATTGTAATTTTTTTATGTTATTATCACTATTAGTTACTAAATTTGTATCATGTATGCAAAATCATGATATGCTCTATTGACAACATTCCCATTATGCCCTTAAATACTGATTATAAGTGAGCAATGATGCTGTCTGTATGAATCTTCACTGGAACCATGTTATGAATGCTGTGTTTAGTGCTATTCTGACTAGCGGTTGGTGATCAGGAATACATACATCCTAAGCAGTACTTATGGTACCTCTGCATTGACATTTTCTCATTACTAACAAAAGTGCATTGAGGATAGATCTCCATAAATACAAGTATGTAATATTTAGTTGAACAGCAATTCACCAGCAGACATAGCTAAAATATTATTTTCTTAAATACTACGAAAAAATGATATAAAACTAACCTGTCCATCTTCAATACTGCTTCTTGCCTGCAAAGTTAGAAACAAAAAAAAATGAAAAATATTAAGAACTGAGCATTTTCACAAAATCTAGAAAATAAATTACTCTCCTCAGCAAACTTCCTAGCCCTTTGCTGACCTACACTGACTAGTTGTATTCATTACTACTAGACTCACTTTTGTACACTCACTTGATGTTGGTAGAGCTTAATGTCCAGGTCTTTTCATCACTTGCAATCATTCCCCTCCATAATGCATTCTCAAGCCGTCGTATTTTTCATACATTCATCAACTACAAATCCCAGATTTTTCTCAAAAATAATATTGAAGCAAACAGCATTCTATGTCATCCAGTTTTGTAAGACTCATTTATACATGTCAGTGCAGGCTGTACTATCCTTTCAAATATTTTTGTCATATAAGCTTGACTAATTTCTTTCCCCTTTAAAATTCTCTTAGCACCTCATTAAACTGCCTCCCTACTTTAGTTACCTCCATGAGTTAACATCACATATACTGATCTCATGAAGTAACAGAAATAAGAATGAAATATTTCATATCTGCAAGCCTCTTCATACCCCTTCCCATTCACTGCTAATATGTTTTATATACCAAAGTTCTCTTGAACCTGGAGGTCATTTATTAGTGCACCATGACGATGAAACGTCCCCAGCTTTTAATCCTTTCTTACATATATCAAATCATATTTCTAAAATTTTCCAGAAACTGTTACTTAACAATCCTTGCCATCTGCTCTTTTTTGTCTGATCCCAAGTTATTACTAATACTACATTTTTGTTCCAGTAAGTCCTATTTTACGGCTGTAGTGAAGCATCTAAGCATTTTATTTTTTTCTTAGTTTCTGTAATAAAAGGTGGTATTCATAAATCTTTCAATAAATTCATGGATGATTAATACCTCTTCCTAATAATTTTCTTTCCATTCCTGAAAACCATATTGCTGTACAACTTAGCAACAGTAGCAATACATATTTCTTGATACTTCTTGCAATGTTTTTTCATTTTTTGCACTATTTAATGGTATATCCACTTCTTACATTCTTATATTTCTGCCCTCAAAGCCATGATACATATTAGAGTATCAGGAAAAATATAATGAGCACTGCTCTTTGTTCTATTTTTGTTTTAACTCGTCAGCCTCTGCCATCACTCAAATATGTTGAGTGAAAGAAATCAAATGTAAGGCATAAAATCAAAGCTAATTCATTAGGAGTGGACACAACTATTTC
The DNA here is from genome assembly GCA_032361385.1 of Panulirus guttatus. Classification (NCBI taxonomy): domain Eukaryota; kingdom Metazoa; phylum Arthropoda; class Malacostraca; order Decapoda; family Palinuridae; genus Panulirus; species Panulirus guttatus. Next base: position 4,436 of record JAUUDW010076030.1, read on the forward strand.
AGCTATAAGCCGGAATAATTTTGTTAAAAAGCAGATCATTGAATCGCCTGCATTAATGACAAAACATTATAAATCTCTTACATTGCTGCTCTGCATTTTTCATATAAAAATATTAGAATTTAAAGTAATTTGTGATCTTGTTTGTACAAAGTTGCAAACATATACATACATATATTTAGTGTGTTTTGCAGTACATACATGCAAATATATTCTGTGTTTTGCAGTACCTGTCATTATGATAACATCAAACACATAAAAACATAACATCTCATAATCCTCAACATTAAAAGAAAATCACAAAACAAATTTTTCTTAACAGTTCTGAAAACATTCATTCATAACTATTCACAAACTACACTACTACTACACCTCATAATCCATTACTAGATATCTTAAATCCTTAGACATTTAGGGAATGAGAAAATGATAATAATGGCTTTTTCCAACAAAACAATTGCAGCAAAATCTCAACTATAGGCTTAAAAAGGAAGCTGCCTCTAAACCATAACTAAAGACATGAAGATAACTGTGAGAAGCATTCTAAGAATTAATATAAGCCTTTGGTGTAACTTTCATGGTTAACCTTTCTTAAATCATGTGACTGTAGGATCACTTTTTTCACTAAACATCTAACTTTTGTTGTCATGTTACATTCAGTCATTAATATTCTTTTTTCACAAAATCATAATCTTTACAAGAAATTACAGGATGACAAAAATTTCAACTGCTGCTAATTAATCAAATTTTAACCAAAGTAAGCTAGATTGTTATGTTTGGTTGTGCTGGGCACTTTCATACTCTATATGCTTTGCTCCTTTGTAATGTGAGCTGGTATCTTTTTGAAGGATTCAAATTTGTTTATCATGTCCATCTTCAGAGTTTGGAACTAAAGGTGATATTGGAAAGAACTTTACACCACAGAAGAAAATTTTTTAAGTATTTTGTGTGCAGGAACAGTTTCCCTCCAACAGTAGGGAAGTATTAAGTACATAGTGTGATGGAAACAGTTCCACTCCACAGGCTAGATTAAGTATGCTTAAGTGTCAAAATTCAGTATGTTGAAAATGCTACTGAAGTATATGATAAAATCATACAATATTGATTGCTTTTTTAAACAAATTTTTGCTCAAGGGAACATAATGATGAAGTCTGATTACAATGACTTTGTAATTAAAGGGATAGGAAGCAACACTGCAATGACATCATAATTTAAGGACATGTCTTATCACTGGCAGTAAATTAGTAAGCTCTGCTTTGAGTTGGGTAATCCATCTTGCGAGCCTCCAGAAAGCATCACCATTTATCCATGAGGCTGGTGACAACAATTACTTAACAGGCTCCAGTTCTGGCTTTAGAAAGTTTTTCTGATTCCTGATTCAGTAACACAAATCTGACAATTTTCTTCAGTCAATGCTAATATGCTCAGAGAGGTGTTGTACAAGTAAACTTTTTACTTTTAGTGTTTTATATAGTTCTCTAATTCAACATTTCACTACTATGCAAGCCCTTATTACACCTACCCAAATGATTGCTTGGGCTGTCACTAGGGATCTGTTTTCTGGATTCTCACTTGGTTACATTTATTAACACTTTTTTCTTTCATACCTGTTTGTTGTTTCCCCTTAGCAGGGTAGCATTAGAAAGAGTCTTGATTTTCATTACCTTTTTCCATATAAATATATATATAGTTCAACCCAAAATATAATATGAAATCTGGGTAATAACAAAGTCTTTACGACATTATCTCATATGACTATCAGGACCGTCACTTGGAGTCTGAGCAAGAAGTCTGTTCTTTTTCAGAGGTACAATCCACATCATGTAAGGATCTAGAGATTCAAGAACCTACAATTATCAAATTTATTTCCATGCATTTAATGGCAGGTATGAAAGTTCGGAAGCACTGTGTAATAATCCAAACCGAAAAGATCAATGAAAAACTTTGGTTAAAACTTAACTAAATGAAAAATCACTAACTAGATTTACTGGCTACTAGTTCTTCATTAAAGTTCTGATTATACACTTGTTTAAGTGTTCTGTGAGGGCCTCACCATGTATGGGGGCTCAGGTTTTGATGCATTATACATTACAGCCAAACAGTGGTTATGAGCAAATGAAGCTATTGTTTGTATTCCTTGCACTACTTCACTATTGTGGGAAATGACAAACAAGCATGAAAATAAAAAGTAAGTGCATTGTTCATTCTACATTCTGTTAAGGTAATGCTTTACTTCTCATAACTAACAACTAAACACTAGTTATCACGATGGTTAAGAAACAAGAAGACTTTAAAAAGACCTTAAGGGCACACCTTATACATGGAACTACTGTTATCCTAAGGAGGATAAATCAGGACATCATTACTACTAAAAGTTTAAGTATATACGATAACTGATTATTACTTGTGACCTAAAGGAAACTAAGATAGCTGCACATTAACATTTGACACAGCAGCAGCTCAGAGGTATCTGCATATCTCTATTTTTAATGCTGTGAATATTAAAAAATAATACTAATATGTGTAAACATAAAACTAATAGCTAATCCTTAAGTCACTATAAGAATTATAAGTTGTGAGTCACGTACAACTGCAAAAGAGAAATATACTTTATAAAGTAACCAATATGCACAAAAAATCTCCCCTATATATCAGTATGAAAGAGTATTTCACATCACATTCTTAAACATGCAGATCTATTGCCAGAACAAATACATAAAAGTTAAAATACTTTACCTCTGGTCACCTGCTGCATTATAATTAAAACAATTCCAATCACAATTATGTTTGTAAAAGTGGTTTCTTCTAATGTGAATACTTTTTTTAATTAATCCACAGTGACAGGAATAAAGAACCAACCAAAAGGCCTAAGTAAAATCTTAGGAATTTTTCTTTACAATAACAAAGCCAAATCTTAAATATTTCTAATTCAAATGCTCTGTTGAGGGACTGAAGTACTAGGTTTTGCAGCAAGAAAAATTGCATGTAAGAAATGAATTTCACATTTTTAAATCCTTGGGCTGTTAGAATTCAGTCAAATGATACCACAATGCACTACATATTAATATTAATTACTAAAGCACTTGTCCTATGCATGTGGCTCACCAGTAACTTACCACATTTAATCCAAAATTACAGTTCCAAGTGCAACAGAGCATGCAATGACCAGCCAAAGCAAAATAAACATGAGATAAAAACAAATGACTGGAGACTGTCAAAAGCATCTCCAGATTGCTTAATACGACATTTATATTACTCTTAACATCAGGACTAATAAGGAACACTAGCAGCGTTTGCACCAAGTAGACAACTTCCTTTACATTAATTTCACTACTAACTTGGAGATCATTTAGCTTACCATAACCACAACATAGAGAGCAGTAGATACAAAGCCACTATGACAAAAATTAACCTACAAAATGGTATGGATTTAGGAATAACCATAACATATGAAGCATAGTTTACACATGTTGTCAACATGCATACATGCAATAGGCACAAAATATAAAATGTAACAAAAATATCTGAAACTGTTCTCTATGGGAAACTATTTCCATGTTCATATACCAAAAAATTGTACTTTCTTCAGCAATCCTGGTAAATTTTGTTCTTACATGGCAAAGGGCTTACATCTTAATTCAACTCTAGACTAAGGGTGCATATTTTTTCTACCGCTTTGCTTTTCGAAGACTTTCTGCACAAGCTCGCTTAGAATTAATTCAAGTAATTAATCTGTCAAAAATTTTGCAAACAAAATTTATATCGGCCTCAATATTAAAATAAAATTCTTGCATCTGTTACAAGTTTGATATATATCTTAAACTTCCTGATTCTAGTTCATGTACACTTTAACAATCAATCAAAAGGAAAATAGTGTACAGGAAATCTGAATGTGCTGATTATCATGAATACAAAATATTGATAAGACAATAAAATTTCTTTTTTATGGAAATATACATATCACATTTTATAGATCACAGACCTAAAATATATACAGAAAGTTACAAAATAATTATGAAATATTGTGATCAATATCCTAAATTCTCAGGAAATATGACCTGTCCTCCTATATTAGCAGTGAAAAAGAAAAGTGTGCTTGACTGCAACAAGCAAAGAAATTTTCTCTCAACACAGATGGTCTATGGTATCTCAAAAAGAGACCTCAGATAAAATTCAGATCATTAAGGTACCAATGCTTATAATGGAAATTAAATAAAATATTTCACTACAAATTTTGATTCACTAAAAAAAAGGGAACAATATCTTTTGCTTCTGTCTTCCAGATATTACCCACACGTAGGAATAAGAACCACCAAAACAACAATAATCTTAATAATAAGATAATACTTTGGTACCAAATCCTGCAATGCCCTTTTACATCTACACTTCTGGGTGTATACTGTAATAAAAAAAACTTGCCACTGTGTGCTGCTCCTGGAAATGCATTACATATCTAGTTAAGGAAATTTTATTTAAAATAATGCCTAATGAAGCATACACCACTTTTAGTAAATCATACTTAAACAGTTCCCTCTTTAAACCTGATTGTTTCAGGTGGGTCTCGTCTTCGAGATTTTCGAGAATTTTTCCTGTCAATGTCTTCATGTTTGACCATAAACTCATACAGTTCTTTGTCAGCAACCAGTTCCCGACCATCTGTAGTGTCATATGTGTTGTAGTCATCAGAGAAGCACAAGAACAATGTATCAACTGCCATCTGAAATATAAAAAGTAACTGGCTAAATATCTTTTTCTTGCTCAGTCCATCATTTCTTACCAACTCTAGTCGAAGCTAAAATTCAGGTTAGTTGAGGCATTAACTGAACCTATGCTCTTAAATGAACAAACTCTGCATAAGTATCACAGTCCTCCAACATAACATATTGCTGGATCTTTAGATTGGTACCATCTCAGAAGAGTTAATAGAGTTTCTTGAATGTTCCTGAACTTTGTTTATGGAATTCAGATGACAGTAACTGAAAAGGATAAGATTGGGATGGAAGTACTTCCTTAGAAAAGGAATATGAACTTCAAGAAAAGGGCAGCAGCCTCTCTAGGGGTCACAGGTTCTCTTTTTTAAGTTTTTTGTCCTACTATAACAACTGCCTATGCTAAGAGAGGAAGTCATGGATAAGGAATGAGGTTTAAGAAAAACCAGCCGTGAAATGGAGAAATTTTCTCCAAAGAATCATGTGCCAGGCATTTGGCCTTTGTGGTAAAGGCTTTGCTCACAGACATATATTTTCAGGGAGACTTGGCCTTGAATGAAATACTGAAGGATCAAAAGAAGTAGACAGAAAATAGGAAAATAACAGTATGAGTTTTGGTGGTGTGGAAAGCTTGCATTATAAGGAAGAGAAGGTCATAACTGCTGGAAATTACATTAGGAAGTAAACAGTTCCAGAAAACAGCCAAATGGTTTAAGTAACTTAAGAAAAATTAATTCACCTAACAAGATAATTTTCCTAATCATTCAGGAAATAATTTGATACTTAATTCTTATATGCTGACATCTTTCATGAGTCTTTCTGTGTACTAAAGGATCATATGATAAAAGTACATATGCATATGTTAAATATAGGCATGAAAACACGAATGAATGCCACCTCAAATTACCCTACCTTTAATTCAAAACAGCTAGTCTTACCTCATAGACAGAAAAGACACAATGTGTAATGAAGAATGCAAACACAGCTGTAACAATAAGTGGTATAGCATAGAGGTGAAGAGTGGGGTCAGCATGTAGCACTGGGAGAGCGATGCAGCATACAATCCCTGTCACAGCCACTTTGGCCAAGAACAGTGTCAAGTCACCAACACTGTTCACTGTGGCCACCTGTAGCATGTTAGTTAGCACTACACGCCAAGCCTGCCCAAGAAGACAAAGATATTTTTTACCAGTGTTGCACATGAAATAATTATTTCACAGCATAAAAAGATAATGTTCAGGTAAATATGAGTAATTTTCAGGTCATTGTTCAAACTTTTCAAGCCTGGATTTTTAATCAGGCAAAAAAAATTCATAAGATCCATATGAAATCTGGTAAATAGTTAGCTATGCAAATATGTGAGCAACCATAAATAGAAAAACTTTCTAGGTCATGAAGAAGATAAAGAAATCTTAAAAACACATTAAGAAATACATACAATTTTGGCAGAGGTACAGAATGCAGTCCCTCTGGTAGCTGTGACGGTGTAAGCATTGTGGTTCATGTATTTAAGGAAGTGTTCAAAGCACCAGAGGCAACAGCAACAAAGTCTAAGACCACACTGCGCACAGCTATGTTCAGGATCCTTACACCTGAAGAGAGCATAAATTTGGAAGCCAATACTGATATCTGAAGAATTAAGAACTTATCACAACAAAAGTTGACATCAGTTAATACCAAATCTCGCTAATAAATGGCAAAATTTCACATCAAATGGGGCAATCTAACAAAAGGCTTAAACATGGAAATGACATTATTACAGCAAATCATTAATCCTACCTGGCCCAGCAATCAAACCAAGGCCTGATATAGAGTTGTTTATGTGGAGTTAATTTAACAATATGGCACACCCAACAAAAACAACACAAAGGTAAAAGTTGCTAGATTTATAGAAGTGTCCCCTTCACCCAGATCTTTTGGGTTGTGAAATTATCCTTACAACGTTGTTCTTCAACCCTCTGACTGCAGCAGTCCTAATATCCACAGTACAGACACTATGTGTGCTGGAGATTCTCAAATGTTTTAAAAAATATATCTGTAAGTTTGTTACTACGATTAACTAGAATATAACTTGAAAAACTGCTTGTGTAGGCTATGCACCCTTAGCTTATGCTGCTCTGCTGCCAGGTGTATGAGGTAAAACAGGAGTGTTGTCAAGCACATGCAGTGAAATCTGAAGTAATTATGAAGGTGTTTTTGATGCAAATATAATTACTGGAGGTTTTAATAAAAAATATCAATTATTTTGTAAGTTTCACAACTTCAAAAATTATAACATAAGAAGGCACAAATCTTGTAGAAGCCTCTCTAACATTTCTGTAAAGACTGACCAGCATATGGGAAAAATTTAGGCTGTGGCTTCTAATGTCAATGCAAGGGATGAGATTACAAGCATCTATGGCTGTATACTTCACCTTGAGGCAGACACAGGTAATTCAAAACTTTTATTGTATATGCCCCATCCGCAGTGAACAGAATATAAAATACTGTGACACTTACATAATGGCTGCAGTTATAGGGTAAAACCCAGGCCTGACAGGTTATGAATGAAGTGTATACTTTTCATGCTATACTGGTCACTAAATCCAGATATTTTGGGTTACAAATAATGAGCATTACTCCCACACAATGTTGTTCCCCAATGTCTAGGTATTAAAGAAGAAAAATGTTGCATCTATGCCAATGTATCTCCTACACCCAGGTTTTATGTGCAATTATTGGACCATGCTGCATCCTAAATTCAGGTTTTACATGTAAGTGCTGTGAATGGAGATTGTTGTTTCCCTTAAACAAGGTAAATTACAAAGCCTTATGATTTGTAGATGACTTTAACCATAATTAAACACATAGATTAGGTTCAATACTGTACAATACAAAAGTACTCAATGTAACTTGACTTACTTCTTTGTAATCCACTGTATAATCAGTCTTGGTAGCTTACAAATGGTAATAAGCAGTGACCCTTTAGCTACAGTGCCCAGGTGGTACAGCAGAAGTGTTCGCCAAGACCACCACACAGGGTGCCTCACTTTTCCACGACCTTCCTGTCTGTGGCCAAAGAATGTGAAACAAATGCCAAAATCAGTCAATAAACTAACCTTATTTGTTGTCTTGCATATAATGGTCCAAAAAAAAAACCTTCAGCTAATGATGAATGCCAAATTATTCAGAACATCCATTAATGTGGATCCCTAATTGGCATGTCTTTTTAAGTGACCGGCAACATAAAACTGCATGTTTGCATTACCCCATCTCCTACTTTAAACACATTATACTGATATCCATTTTCCAATGTTTTAAGCTATTCCAAGACTTTCATAGTGAGTGTCTATCAGCCAACTCCAACTATACAAAGGGCAACAAATTAAATTACATTCAGTGCTTCCAATTTTATGGCTGAAAGATCCAAGCAGAATTTTTCCAAGCACTTCAGTTTTCAAAACTTTTAAATGGCAAGTTCTATCACAGTGAAACTTACTGCTATCAAAAGTTATATTTATAATGTGTAACAGCAGCAATTACATTCTTAAATATATGACAGTTTCAATTATGATGAGATGGTTCTCTTTGTCAATATACTAGTTTAAACAAACATGTTTTAAGATACAGCAGTCCCTCCTTCACTTTACACTCACTTTGCTTATTTTCTGCAAAATGCAACATTTTGAAAAAAAAAAAAAATCTGCAAATTTTCATCAACATTGCACCTTTCTGCTTGAAATGCACGTCACACTACTGCACAACATATGCCAAACATATTGCTTTAGTCTACCGATCAAAAAGCGCTGCATGATCATCTAGAATGCAGTGGGCTGCTTGACTGTTCTTTGTTTGTATTCCATAGCTATGTCAACTGCAATTCACCATAAGCAAATCTACATTCAACATCAGAATTAATCTTAACATCAAAAAAAAAAAAAAAAAAAAAAAAAAAAAAAACTGAGTGCCAGGCTTTCATCACTACTCCTTTTTTAATATACATATGATGTTTGAACTTTTTCTTCATACCTATGGTATATGATCCCATTCGAAAATGATCCCATGATCATGACCTGGGCACCTGGATGATCGTATAATGCAATAAACCAGTAAATTGGATGGTTGGTTATGCTGGCAGGGAAGAAAGGAAGCTCACTTGATACTCTTTAGCCATTTAAAACCTTATGATGCATGCTAACCTTGAGAAATACCAAGTAGACACAGCTGAGGCAATAATCATCTGTTGGCATGCTAGGATAAATTCTGCCACCCACACCAGTCCTATTACCCAAACCCACCACAGATTGCGCACCCATGTGGGATCCATATACTGCAAGACTTGTTGTGGAGTACCTGTGGATATACACACACAAAAAAAAAACTGTTAAAAATGGTACTTTTAATAATGAACTATTGATAATTCAAACAACTGAAGCTTTTTCTGTTGCAAATAAAAATCATGCCAAGACTTTCTTTTATGATGTTCTCTCCTCATTACTTAGCACTGAAGTACTCAGACTGAATTTCATCAACTTAGCTACTTTGTCTGAATTCCTTAAGACTGAATTTACTTACTCAAGATTGAAATTCATCAACCATTTAACATTTGTAAGCTGATGCAACCATTATCAATCTTTACTTCTCTAAGATTTTGGCATCACCCACAACCATGTTCAGGTAGAGTACAATCAATTAGGCATGCCAAAGACTGAGCCATGCACCATACCATTGGTGATCTCAGCCCTTCTGAGAATGCCCTTCTACCTTTGTCCTTTGCTCCCTAAGGTGTGAGTTAAGTGTTGTCATGTGTTATGTGTAACAAGGAGAGGTTGAATGTTTGTGGATAGAAAGCCAGAAGTCCACTTGTGGGTGAGGGAGATAGGAAAGACAGCTACCTCAGTCAGAAGAATGCAACTTGACAACCACTGAGGTGCTGGCTCACTTACAAGTAAATTTAAGAAATATATAATGCAAGATCTGAGCCTTAAATGGGTCAGGTTGTTTTAATACCCTAGTCAGACCTTATATGGGTAAATGGCCTAGTCAGACCTGTCCTATCAATTGCGGGGATATCCAAGACTTCTCTAACCCGTCTTGCTGGTCTTAGGGCAACTGTGTCCTCCAAGGTGAAACCATATTTAAACACATCATTAAGCACCTCACATATTTCCTGATCATTTTCAACTGTTCCTTGCTCTGGATCCTTTAGCTTTATTAGCAATTCTTTAAACAATAATCTGCTCCTGATGAACTTACTGAAAAATTTTGAATTGTCTTTTGTCTTGTCCACAATACTTTTCAAAGTTTCTATATCCCTATCTCCTTATCTTCCAGTTCTCATTTCTTGCTCTCTTATACCTATTAAATGGTGGCTGGCTACTGTGTCATCTGCATCTCTATAATACATCTCTACTTTCTTTCACTTTTTGACACCTTTTACTAATGGTACCCATGTTCTAAAACCATTGTAGGTTTCACAGAAACTTCTATACAATGGTCCATACTCCAATTATATACTTCCATTTCTCAATCTATACTCTCAGAGAACTTATTCAGCTCTGCCTAGTTGCTACGTTTAAGTTTCTCTTTGAATCCCATCTCCTCTTGGATCCCTCAATCATGTCCTCTTTACCCACATGGCTAAACTCAAGCATTATGTGATCACTTGTTCCAAGTCGTGTATCATACTTAATACACTCAATTTTCATGTTACAGTGTGTATGGACAAGGTCTAACTGGCTGTCATATGCTCAGTGAACTACTAATATAGGACTTTCTTTAAGCACTCTATGAACTTGCATTTCCATGAATCTATCTCCATTAGAATCTATTCTGTCTAATAAAATCTGCCTCTGTGAATAACTATAACAAAGAAAAAACACAACAGACTCCAAACAGTCATGGAAAATGGTTTAGGTAAAATATATATAAAAGCTACATTGAGATAAAGGACCTGGTCACATAGAAGGCATTGAGTGAGAAGAAGTTGCAGAAAGGCTGATTATCGTAGATATACGGAAAGCAAATTTAGCAACACAAAAAATTCAAATGGTATACTCAAAAGAATGTTCATAACGCCACTTTCAGTGATATAAAATCTGAATTACAAAGCCAGATCAAAACTACTAACTCTTGGGTTGTACAGTGGTGAGATTAGTGGAACCTTCAGCTGAACTGTTGCTAATAACCTCTTGATGAACTGACTGGAGACTGGCTATGCCCAAGTGTTCTGTTGGCAAGATGAAGGGTATTTCAATGGGGGTAAATATGTTATGCAAATTATAAAGGTCAAACATAAGAATTAATTAATCTTTTGATCTGTTGCAGTAAAATGGGTTCATCCATAATCACTATGGGTAATCACCAGTTACCCATGAACTGCCCTAATTAGATGACTGTGACTCTAATTACAGACAGCAAACACAGAATAATTCAAATATGTAAAGTTGAGCTTCTATTATATTTGAAATCAACTGAATAGTTCAAATATGTAAAGATGAGTTTCTATTATATTTGAAATCAACATACTCCTTAAGAAAGGCAACAGCACTGTGATGAGAATGCTCCAATCTGCAAAATGTGTGCGTGACATGAAGTTATTTATAATTCTAAGTATGAAATCAGACATACGAACCTTCTTTTGTTTCCAGAAACTTTTCTGAATAATGGATCACAGCATATTATATGGTAGAATTACAAAATAAGTCTCACATTTCAATGTCCTAAACTTCTTTTCAAAGAAAACCACAAAATACTAAAAAGATGAAATGCAGCACTGATCAAAATTTCACACTTCATAAATACACTTAGCTCCTACGTTGAAGATTCCAGTGTTATACTACATTGATATTCATTAACGCAGGAGACCCAAAAGCATTCTCAATCTCAAGGATAACATTCACTATCTTTAAGAATTACAGATAAAGAAGTATTTTACCAAAAGATACTATACATGTTCTTGTTATCTATAAGCAAATCTATTAAGAATTCCTATACATGTATATCCTACATACAG
>JAUUDW010076139.1:1552-16133 GCA_032361385.1 Panulirus guttatus
ACATAAAAATTTGGAATCAGGTTGCAACCCTCACTCTTTGAGGATGATAAATCTGAGGTTGTTGGGAGGCTGGTGGACGGGTCAGGTTAAAGACATCTTTTCACCAACCAGGAAGTGTCTTCCAGAGACGGAAGACGGGTGGATAACAACGGAAAAAGAGATCCCAAAAGTCTAAATACTAAACAAGTCACACACAAAAACAAAAAATGTCATTCCTTTCTGGAATAAAAAACTGGGCAAACTGTGCAACTTTCTACGAGTATCCACTTAACGTGGGAAACATTTGGGGAAAACGGGATAAACGTCAGGCTCCCGTGTTTACTCCACGCTACCACCGTCAAAGAAAAAGAGGGCCATGGGAATCCTCGAGCCCCCACCCAACTCAGTAACTACATCGACAAACAGCCTGCAGGACCAGACCCTCATCAAGGAAACAGGGTCGTACTCGGACCCATGTGGGTTGAAAACAGGTAACGGACACCATGTAATCAACACGATACGTGAAAACTGAACTTTAAATCAGTTTACGACGCCGGTTAATACAGAGACAAACTTGAAAGTGAACGGTCACTTGAAGGAGAAAATTTATGGCCAAGAGAAAGACAGGTGTGGGGGAACTGGAGTGATGGAGGCACGATTCCTTTGGTCTCTCACCTGGCCTCTCTCATCACTCACTACTCCACTTCTAGGTATCCCTTCATCAATCCCCTTCGTTAACAGTGTCATCTACTGACTTGCTCCATCTTAAATTCACTCCCCAACACTGACGTCTACATGTGCCCGACAGCCCTCCAAAATCAAAGACTCGTCGTCTCCCGCATTTACCTGGCCTCCAAAGCCATCCCGTAGCGTTGTCAATACAATAACTTTCAAGCACATGCGGATAGCCAGGGCTCTAAATGTGATCGCCAGAGGTGGGATCCTCCAACAGCAGTTGAGCCAACATATCACTGGGAGAAAGTGTGCCTACCTCACGCTCGCCACACCTACACACACAGGAGGACACACACACAAACACTCATCCCACTGGACAAATAACCTACAAGCTTTAATGAACAGCAATAATCTACCATACAACGTACTCATTAAAACGACACTACAACTTGAAAACTGACAATCACAGGTGTTTACATGTCTGACTCTGAACCTGAAGGCACACAAACAGCATGAAGCCCCCACTGGTGAGGAGGAGACAACTGACTACCACCTGAGAACAGGGGGCGCGGCTTCCGGAGGTGGAGGTACAGGAGGAATGTGAACACTGGGAGAAATGGTCAGGGTCAGCAAGGTGAAGAGAATGACACGAGTTACGGGAGGAGGAGGAGGAGAAGGATGATAAATGTAACGGTACACAGTGAGGTGATGTGGGAGGAAGAGGAGGCTGGAGAGGAGAGGGTCAGGTGATGCCTGAGGAAGAGACACTATCGAGGATGGAGGTATAGATAAGGAGGAGAAGCAAGATATTAAGATAAAGATGGATACTGCCGATCCTTTACAAAACATGGTGGTGGTAGTGGAGTAGGGAGGGGAAGCAAGGTGAACGGCCAGCAGGTGAGTAGATACAAACACCTGAATCAACATATCAGTCCATCTAGACTAGTGAAACAGCTGCGACTACTGGCATGTATAAACTGTGGTAAAAATAATGACTGGTATCCCACATCAGCTACTTTCCCAGGACACCCATCGCCTCTTTTCCTTTAATAACTCGAGTAATTTGAGATAAATGCCTTGTGTGCTTTCAAATGACATACAACCAGCCATGTGTAAAATAGATGTGACAAACGTGTTCACAAAGGAGCGCTAACTGAAAACCGTCCTCACTTTGAATGGATCCTAATTATGTAGCACAGAACAAAAAGATACGTAATTAATTTCACCAGGGTTTCCGGGCCCGTTTTTGCTATCGATGTTTAATACGGAAAAAATCCTATCAAACATATGCCATTCATTGTTTCAACAGTAATGTGAGTAACGCCTTTTTAGGTGACAGATTGGTTAGACACAGCGGGAAGAGTAATGCTGTCTGCCTAGCAAACTCTTATGCACCTCACTAAAGAGCTTACACGTCTTGTTCCTGATGCTTTGTGTCACCTGTACTCGAGTTCTAGGTCTTCCAGTTGGGTCTGGAATAATGGTCCAACAGTTCTTTTCTCGAGCTGATTTCGTAATAAAATGGAGTCAATATCAGTCGCATTCACACACATTCAGACATGTTTATAATCTTTCACCGGATGTATAATCTGCATTAGAAATATGTACTTTTCTTGGCTCGGGTTTTGATGTATGGAATGATGCACAGTTCCAAATGCATAGAAGACACAGCTGAACCAATACCGTAGACAGGTATACTTTCTGGGAAAAGCCGGTGTGTATCTCCAATTAAGCAATACCTATGGTGACTGTAAGACAACATCTGTAGTGAAGCTGGAAGTACGACTGTATGAGAAAAAACTGCACTTGTGAGGATAACACAAGCGTATTAGTACATCATTATCACTGAACTCTAACTGCTATGACAATGGAGTTACATCAGACTATAGAGAGCTGTAGCTGTGCTGAAGATAGAATGCAGTTGTGTTGGAAGCCGGTTACATCAGAGATGAAAACCTACACCTTCAGTGAAGACAGAGCTATACTAGCAAGGAAGACACGGGTGCAGCTGTACTGATGGTGAAGTTTCAACTTCGGTGTTGAGTGACCCGCACCAGCACTACACACAGACTTCCTTAAGTAATGGAGGCCACAGCCCCATCTTTTGTGGTGATAAAAGAGCACATGGACTTTTTTTTATGTTGAAGGCTCCAGTCACGGACAAAAGTCCATATCAAGGACGGGCCCAAATTGAAATATAGAGAATTGAGAAAGGGGGAAGAACAGACAGGGAAAGTATTTACATATTTTTGAGAAAGTGCGCATACATGATAACTCAACTTCAATAACTAAGTTAAACTGTATCTCTAGTCAAGCTAAAGCTTCACTTGCTGGGAGTTGTCGAAGAAAGAATTGCTCCAAAAATGGTGACAAAGAAACACCTATAATGAAGAGAGAATTGCGACTATAGAGGAATGGGTGATTTAGTGGAGGTACACCTCAAATGACAGGGGAAAATACATCTGTAGAGGTAATGAAAATGGGGCAGCTCTTTTAGTATGAACAAACCTGGATCACCGCCAACCAAGTCACCATCAGATCAAACCAAAACTGTACTCATGTACCTCTGCCTCGCTTACGAGCCTGTGCCAAGCCTAGCTGAGTCATCAGGCCCCAGCCCCATCATCCTACCTGTGAAGTCTTCGGCCTTCCTAGAGACACTCTGCATGGAAGGAGGATAGTACTCATGCAGAGAAGGAAGATATGAAGATGGATACTGATAAATAAAAGAGAGAAAGAGAGAGATGGGGGGGGGAGATAAGAGGAGCCAAGGGGAAGAGTAGGCAAGGAGGTATTTGGGACGCGTGGCCGCCACCTTACTTTCTCACCTTCATCCCTGGGGCGGCGGACTTCGTCCTGGCAACACCCGGTCCGCGCCTCACTCCAACCACAAGAAGTGAAGTGCAGCAGCAGCAACACTCGGGCGGAGGGAACGAACGCTACAGCGTGACGCTCTAAACCTTCACTGCAGGAGCTGAACAGCCAGAATGTGCCACTTTAATAGTCAGTTGAGAAGACAGTGGCGCCACCAATACTGTGTCTATCACTTTAGTCCACAACACCCACACAACCACCACCAACCAACAGTTCGGACGGCCTCCACACGCACAACCACATACTCCTAAGAATCACCGCGAGCAAAACATAAAGGTATCAACCGACTTGAAAGACCTGATACACCTGATGCAAATTTTAAGGTGAAAAAAAAGCAATAAAAGCAAAACATCACTGCAGTTAATTCCTAGAGAAGAGTGTGAAAGCTTGGGAACCTGCTGGTCTAACTATCTTTCTGATGTGATGATGTCTGATGAGGACCCGCGTGAGAGGTGGTTATCATGGCTGCAAGTTCATGGTGCTGGTGATTTGATTTGTGCCGGGAAAACCCCGGCAAATTTATTGTGCACCCCATACTCATCCTGTGAGCGGTAGCGCAAAAGGATTACAGGGATGATCTAGTGCAGGAATAGTAGGCAGGCGGGCGGTGGCACAGCGTACGTGAGGGGTGCCATCACATCTGGCCCTCCAAACACCACATACCGTTACACACACAGAACCAATAGAGATGGTCCAGAAGAAGCACATAAGAATACTACCAGAATTCTGATAGATGAGTTACAGTGAGAATTCAAGGGGCCATAAAGTTGTCCATAATGGAAGAGAGAAGAGTAAGGGTAAGGCCTGACGAAGGTCCACGTCTGCTTCGTTCTTCGAAAGATACAAAAACAGAACAAACAGAAGCCATAATATGAAATTAAAGTAAAAAAACAAAATGCGTTCAAATATTGCATGATTGGAGCGAACAAACTGTTGAAGTTCTGACAGATGACAGTACACAAAGGTTTACTTAGTTATATGACCATGAAACTTCACAGAAATGGGGTCCCATGAGTGCAGACTCTCTCTCCAAGTAAATACTAATCCACACTTCCCAAGGAAATGAAGAGCCACCAACCTCAACCGTTAAAAAAAAATATATCCTTATCAAATACGGGATGTATTCTCAAGGGTAAAAAACGCAAACATAGCAAAACAAACCAACACACATAGGACACGGAAGCAAGAACGCACACACACGCACGCACAGGCCTCACCACAAACATGCACCAGAGGTAGCCGTGGCAAGTACTAAGCAACAAAACGCTTGCCCCAGAAAAACAGACCAATGGATACTACCATTTTATCACAAAGTTTCGCCCATTCCATTCAAGAAGTCACGGGCGCTCTTTACCCCAGCCTTCCGTATGCTCACACCAACTTGTACACTGACCACAGTGTTGCTGTCGAGGCTTGCCTGAGTCGCCGTTTTGTTTATATATTACTCATTTCCAACAGGTCCCAATAACCATCTGTATACCAATATGGAAGGCTACTCATCCTGGATGTCTTACCCGAGCGACCCCATGTTCGAGGATGGGACAGAG
Source organism: Panulirus guttatus (assembly GCA_032361385.1). Classification (NCBI taxonomy): domain Eukaryota; kingdom Metazoa; phylum Arthropoda; class Malacostraca; order Decapoda; family Palinuridae; genus Panulirus; species Panulirus guttatus. Next base: position 6,628 of record JAUUDW010076139.1, read on the forward strand.
CCTCGCTACACCCTAACGCCAGGTGTAATAATCTCACCAAGAACATACCTTGTAATTTATAATAAAACGCCACTTACCTGTTTTAAATATCATTCTTTTTTTATGTGGTGGCTCCCAAATGGCCAATAGAATGGAAATCTGTGATAATGTATGTTTAGACTGTATGTAGCAAAATAGGAATAAGCTGTATCCAACAGGTGCCACCGGTGCTCCGGCTAAGCTTTACTACAACCCATCATCCTGGTGAGCCTCACAATGTTCCTGGTACGAGACCAAGTTCACTAGCCACCACCATCGACAATCTCAAGACCACTTTTTCCACCCTCCAACACGACGGTACGACCCGTGAGCACGACGGTACTTACCCACGCGTATGAAAGCCTAGCATCTAACTTGGTACATACTTCAGGGTAGGGTTAAAGACCAGGCTACTCTCTGTACTCAAGGGTCGCATTGTTGTACTCAAGAGCATGAAGGGTCGTATCGTCGTGCCACAGGGGTTAGTCACATGCCGTGAATACCTCACTCGCAACACCGAGTACAAGGCGCCCGTACGTACCTCCTGCACGTGTATGACCTTGGAGGGCCGGTTGCTGTACACGTACTTCATCCTGGTGGTGCTAGGCCGCTTCCCCGCCCGTACACTGACGCCCATCTTGGTCCTCAACCACAGTAGTAAAACACACCCCTCTTGGGATACCAACACACACACATACACACGTTATATACACACTGTGAAAACCACACTCGACACGCTTATTTTCTGTTTCTTTCAAGTGACTTTCTTCAGTGAAAATATGTCGAATATTCTTATTATTTCGGATTCGCAAACTCGTCGTGTTCGGCACTATGGGGATGAAGCAGGCTGCCTGCCTGGCACTACGACGCACCACACCCTCCCACACATTCACGACACTATGGTGTTGGATAACTACCACGTGGAAATTGAAGTCTCCCAAAAAGATACGCCCACTTGATCTTCACACTCACGGACCACTCTTAAAGGCACTTTCCACGTGGGATGCAATAAAGTACTGGAGAGGGTGTGCTGAACAGTAGTAGCCGAGGAGCCAACGTGTGGCACCATCAGGGTGAGTGGAGGTGGCCAGGCAGCGGCGGGTGAAGCCACACAATAACAGCACTCAGGGTCAGGCGGTGTAGACGGCAGCGTGGGTGAACACGTCCTCCCTCGGCGCCGTCACTTGTGACACTGACTAGGAAGAAGAAAAACGTTCACCATCTCCTCGCCCTCACCCAAACCCCTCTCCCCGCCTCTTATTTCCTATGTCCATGGTACTTTAGTCCTTCCGTTACTGATAGACACAATAAAGAAATCAAAGACTAGCATTGTTAACACAGGATTAACTAATTTCGCTCCAGGCAGGTGATACGTTAAAAATACAACAGCATTCTCCCGATTGCTTTAATATTGTATGAGTTTCTTCGTTATTTTCTAAGAACGCAGTACAAAGCAGCGATGACACACAAGCAAAAGCTTAGAACTTGGATCAACCAACGCTACCGTAAACTGTCGTCTGCAACGAGTCTCATTCTTTCTATAGAGACAACAAGAAGCCGGTAAATGTTACTCAACTTTTCTAGTGGTTACAAGACACCAGCCTAGCCTCCCGAAGCCCTACATGCGCTCCAGCCTCACACCATAACAAGGTGGTATTCACTGCACCACATAACACTCACGTAACATAGTAACCCCAACGGCCGTGCTTTGCTGGTGCTTACTGTGACTCCCTCCCAACCATATCCTCTTCCTCCTCCTACGCCCATCCCTCTCTCCTTCCTCACCTGCTCTACCCCCATCCCTTTCTCTTTCCTCACCTGCAGTGCCCCATCCTCGTACTCCACTCACCGTTCTCCTCCTCCCCAGCTTCCAGTCATGCGCCCCTCCTGCTCGCGGTGAAGGAGGCGGTGTAAAAGGCCCCGCCTCACCAAGGCCGCCAACAACCAGCGCAGCCAGTATATCACCCTGACATCAGCACCATCATGGCCGACGCGGCGCCTACCCTCTGCTACACTCATCAGGAGTGTGATCTTCGCTTTACACACACACACACACACACTACTCTCTGTATAGAAAGAACCTTCAACGTCCCTCCCTTTTTTTTGGAAGATTCGCTGAGCCATACCGTGGTCAGGACGCTGGTCATTATACGGCCCTTCCTCCCTATTCCTACCTCTCTGTGCTAACTGTCTGACCACTGAATGAACGCAAAACTTCCAAGGCAATCACTTGAAGATGTGATCTCTCGACACAGTGACAGACTACACCAACCATACATGATCACAGCTGTAAACATCACCAACGCCTTACCTCCACGACATTTATGATATCACAAAGTCAGTGGCTTATAATAGTGTCTGTTAATATTACGGCCACTTAACGCTAATGGTGTCTCTGTTTCCACCACTCACCAGTGATTAACTGAATCTTCAAGCATCGGAGGACACACATACGTTGAAAGACACTATGGTGACCTAAATTCCACTGAAGCAAATTAAAACAACAGAAAGGTAGAGGACTCAAAGCACTTGAAGACCATCATTAGACAGAGGCCTTTGCCCGTCACAGACCTGGCGAATTCTGACACGTAAAGTGGCTATAAACAAATCAGACAAGCCAGAAAAGTCAGAGCAACTGCATCAAGTAAAAAATAAAAATGACAGTAGATGGCAGTACATGGAAAGGGCGGGGTTGTCTGATGATTTAATCTAAATCATGGTATAAGCGGGATAGTAATGGAAAAGGCAAATCCCTAACCACCTCTCCTTCCGGCTCAACTACCGAAAAAATATGAGAAACACGCAAAGGAAGGATAATGCCATGGAAATTTTGAAGGAAAATGTGAACTTGGAAAAAAATTCCCTACCAATTTTACAAACGGCTGCACACGGGGCCGGCCTTTGAAAAAGACAGGTTGAATTTTTTTTTTCTTGACGCAGGATGATTCTATTACAAATATCATGTCGGTAACTGTCTACGTTGCTTTGAAGGTACTAATGAGTCTTTGCATTCACTACATTTCGTGTTATCTTACTCCAACGTTTTGTTCACGCTGATGGTACAGCTCCGAACTTCCTTACGTTAATCCCCATACCCTTATTTCTGGTCACCGAATCTCTGCCCACAGCGAAGAAAGTTTCCTAGGTCAAAAAGTCGGAATTATCTTGTTGAGAACCGTCTCCTCTGAGCGTGCGCTGTTTTTGAGACAATTTTGGGTCATCGGTGTCTTTCCTCGCCCGGGATATTTCTGAGGGACATGATTAGTTTCGTCACTCTTCTTTGGACTAGTTCTATTTTTTCCTTATCCTTAGTCACGTGTGATGATCATAACTGAACTTCGTATTCTAAATGAGGATTGACCAGGGCACTGTTAAGAATGACAACTGTATCGTTTGTCTTCTAGTTTACATTTCTAGCAATGAAACCCAAAATTGTGTTAGCTTTATTGTATTTGTTTTTTGTATTTTGATCTTCACTGATAATTACCACTGTAAAGTCTTCTTTTACTTCTAAGGACGATTTACCGAGCATTTTGTATCTGTCATTTATATCTTAAACACCAAAGTGCATTTACTTTGCATTCCACTACGTTGAAATTCGTTAGCCGTGTCTTTGACCACTCTATTTGAAATTTCAGGCTATTTCCTAATTTCGTGGCATCCATAAATTTCGAAATTCTAGTCCTGTCTCCATGTTAATGGTACAGATAATGAAAAGTAGGGGGCCCAGGACTGAGCCTTGTGGCACCCCGCTCGTCATGTGAAGCCAGTAAGTTCGTTGGGTTGAATGGTAAGAGACCTACTAGTAAGTTCATTGGGGCTGCAACCCTTTTTGTTGTCATATGCTCCTGAGTTTAACACACCTACTTGTCTGATCATGAAGTACAGGTAAACTAAATCTAAATATTTAGTAAAATGGTTGAAGTAGGAATTTTAATTGAAGAGGCAAACAGTCGTCATAACAAGATAATAACACCTTGTGAATGGTGTTGAGCCAATCGGATGTTTCGCCAGTTAGTACCACTCGTTGCTGCCCATGTAAGAGTTGGTCTACTATCCATGTTCACTCTTACATAGTATTTTATGTAGTACTTTGCTGAAGGCTTTATAAAATCTAAGGTTATTTCTAAGTTTTCGTATGACTAAACAGTTCAATCAGATTCGTTGAGCATAATTTTCATTCTGAAATTCTATTCTCTTTCAGGAATTCAACAGTCTTCTCTCATCTCTTTTTCTAACAATTTTACTTGCACCGAAACAAGGGTGATAGGATGGAAATTTCAAGTACATTTTCCGTCTCTTTTTTTGTTTGTTTGTTTCATTTGATAATAGGCTAATAGTAGCTGAATAATAGGCTAAAAGTAGCTGAGTGCTCTCTTGCTTCCAACACAGATCCTGGGTGGTATGATCATGCTCCTCTCAACATCTTCATTGACTCGAACAACATTCTGGGGGAACTGAACAACAAACAAATGGCAAATAAATTCTCACACTTTGGAAAGTCTTTTGACAGGTGAGCAGCCATTATCTAAAGAGGACCAAAAAGAAATTGCATTAAATGTGGGAATAACTATTACAGTGGGAATCAGCCTGTATACATATCATGCAGTCGTATGAAGAGCTGTTGTTAGAATATCCGCCAGACCTTAGCGTGGCAGAGACCCTCGCCTTGCCGGGTCCTATCTCTTCTTCCGACAGGTGTACTGTATGACAATTTGTTTTTTTTTGCATGCAGGGTAATTCAGGAGAGGAGAGGGAGGAGGCTTCGGGTGGAATTATGGCCCGCACGAGGAACCCGGATACTGTAGGAGATTATGGTGAATATGAGTTATGCCTCCAGATAATTATTTCCTGTCTGTGTTTACATAAGAGGAAAAACTCTATCCCCAAGGGAAATGTGTTGGCAACTCTGCTGTTTCTCATTCTCACGGGGCATAAGATGTAAACAAGAGCCAAATCAACATCGTCTATGTACAATTACTATCAGAATAAAGGCACTAATATCGGATAATAAACGAGCATATCGGTGGTCATCTGGAAATAACATACTCTTCTTGGAAGCCAAGTTATAACCGCTTCGTTACGGGGGACAGGAAGAAATATACAACAGCGGTGAATATACAAAATTCAATAAATCACGAATACACGGTACAGAATTCAAAATATTACGAAAACACGGTACAGAATTCAATGTATCAGGAATACACGGTACAGAATTCAATGTATCAGGAATACACGATACAAAATTCAATATATCACGAATACACGATACAAAACTCAATATATAACGGACAGGAAACGAAAAAAATATATAAGAAAAAGGCAAAGAAATATTTGCCTTGAGGCAGCACAAAGCACAGGGAAGACTTCTTGGTAGACTGGGTTCTGCCAACCTTAAAGTCACTTATATCAACCAGATAGAAATACTGCTGTGTCCTAACACAAAACTGGTGACTTGTAAACTGTCCAAAGAATATTTACGGCCATGAATGACCGAAAACTGACGGTACGAAATCAAAATTAATGAAAATGACCGAATTCTCTTATACTATTTTCTGGCATAAGAAAAAACTTATTCACATGCAGAAAACAACAACCTAAATCGAATATAATTCACCAATACTATGTCATATACGGAAAGAATCTATAAGAATAATACCAATAAAATGTAAAGATACCATCAGATAGTGAAAAAAGTATGTAAACATTTGAGACCCGAAACTGTTCTTACGCTCAAAATGGAAATGTTACAAGATTAAACACCAACAACGGCAGCTTTTCAAATAGTCAGTGGTTATGTAGCAACAGTCAGCATGGCTACAACTGGCACGTAACTAAGAACGCCGCGGATTCAAACAGCCTATGTGATCGAAGTAGAAACTGCAGTGTCCCACACCGAGCTGCCAAGGCTTGAGACAACACTCTAAAATCGATGTACGTACGTACACACGTACGTGAATCATTTCTCGAAATACTAAAGAGCCGAATGGAACGGATCACCAAGATAAGCGGGTTCTCATCACTAGGATTCGAGGAGAGTGGGTCTTGAATGACCAAAGAGCTGAGCTAGGCTGGTCACGAATCACAAAACTGAAGGGTTAAGCCGGGCTTCCATCACCAGGACGGGTTACTACGCGGGTCCTAAATCACCAAGAGGACTACAGATCAGATGAGAGACAACGCCAACACAACACTAAACACGTTATCTCATAAAGGGAGACTGACGATATTTCTTACGGTGCCTCATTTCACATTCGTGTTGCAAGTGTGGCTCTGCGCCGACCTGGCTAGGGATAGCGCACCCGTGTAACCGCCGCACTGCAGCAAAATTTTCAAGGGTAACAAGAGGTGGGTGGAGGCTGGGCACCGTGATGCCACGTCAATACAACCTGATTCCTGCCCTTCAACCATCACTACACAAACCACAAGAGGTGGGTGGAGGCTGGGCACCGTGATACAACGTTAATACAACTTGATTCCTGCCCTCCAACACACAACCTCCCAGATTTTATTGGTATATATAATAAGATGTTCACGGCTGTTGTCTCGCTGATCCTCCACACAGCGTCCTTGTGTGGATGGAGAAGTATAGTGGGGCAAAGACCCTGGCCCCTCGCTGTGTGGTTGAAGGAGTGTGAAGGGACAAAGAGACAAACATGTTATGAGACGGAGTGACGGTGGCTGTGGAGGGGTTACCACTTCCTGCGGCGGTATGGGTCCACGTTATCATCACCACCACTAACCATCTGTCATCCAGGTGCCTCCTCCCCTGCCACACACACCGCATCTCCAGCACCTTCCCGATCACATACAAACACACGTACACACACACACAGAATGGCTGAGGATATGGTTACTGCAGACAGCATACATAAATTTACGAAGCTGTAGAGTAGCAGAGAATGTTCAAGAAATTATGCCCCATGAGTGTTAAACTCCCTCCCCGTACAGTACACACACACACACACACCTGGGTAAACTGGGATGTGCGCACATGTAACTGTATTTATACATGGTACACATACAAGATTAAGAGACTGGCCAATGCGGGCGTCAAACTTTCTTCCTGTTCTTACCAGTATCTAGCGCATGTCCAGTCAAGTTTAACGTTAATCCTGCAGACCTTCTTATGGTGCTCCGCCACTTAGCATCACATCAAAAGCGCTTCAGATGACTAACTCTACTGTTAACATTCATCCTTGAATTCAAGTAAGACCAATTCGTGACTCTCGTGGCCCACTGTGGTGTGTGGTGCTTCTGCAACTATTTCCGACTGGACTGCCACTAGTACAGAGGTTTTCAAACGGTTTTCTTCCCTACCCATTTCCACCTTTGGTACAGAGAGGTAACGGGGCCACGTCTTGGAACTGATTTCCATGATCTTCATGGAAAGACCTGAGGTTCCTTGTGTGTTCTATGAACTCCTGAGGTTTCACATTCTGTGGTGTTTTCAAAAGTGGCGTAACTGTAGTAATACCTTCTAACCCTACAAAGTCATGAATATTTTCCTCACGTCATTTTAAAGATAAAAACATCTCAATTGTTATAAGAGAATAATTAACACACAAACCAAGGCCCCAGAGTCCTTTCTATTGTCACTCTTGTAAAAGCTGTACTCGGGACTTGTTAGTTGTGTAAAAGTCCTTGGACGATGGCATGTATGAGGGATGTTCTGCTGCTTGCTGAGCAGCTAGTGGCACTATTTTTGGAAGGTTTTCAGCTATTCTGTCTGTCAGCTTAAGCTACTCAGTCCCATACCTGTCGTACTGAGTGAGTCTTGATGGTTCAGTCCTGTCGTGTTAGATGAATGCTGATGTGCTGGATAAGTCTTGCTGACTCGGTCCCAGTCCATGTACTGGGTGAGTCCTGTCGTACTGGCTAAGTCCTGTCGTACTGACTGTGTCCTGTCGTGCTGACTGTGTCCTGTCGTGCCGGGTGAGTCCTTGTCGTGTTGTTCTGAAAGTCTCCAGTTCCTACATCCCTCGAAGCACGAAGGTGAGAGTCGCGCCTTTCTCTCCTTCTCCCCTTCCAGTGACAGGAGTACGACTAGACATGGGAAACCCGGAAAGTGGTGAGATGACTAGCGGCAGGGAGCCGGCCGGCGGTCAGAAAGTGTCCAAAGGCATTGTGGTGAGTGAAAGAGCCAACAAGGCACCTGCAGGAAGGGCTCTCAGACCATTCACCCCACTGAGACTCTTAACATGTCATTTACGAAAGCGGTGCAGAACTGACCACACCAAGAACAATGACATACACATATCATTAAAACAAATTGATAATACTAGAAAATCTCATTACAGTTAACACGCATCGTGAACTATACAAACACAGCAACAACCGCACGATGTTACGTTCTTTCCACGCGTTGTGGAGAAAGTCACCCGGAGAACGTGGATTCCAAGAAGTTCGGCGATTGTTCTCACCCACCCCCTGAAGTTGACGCTAATGACTTTCAGCACGATGACTGAGCTTGCTTTACAGCAGTTCTGAAAAAGACGGTCGCCCACTTACTTCATTTCTAGTGACGACTTGTAACACGCTTTCTAAATGGATCTATTGAGGCTAAACAGTCAGAAATACCATTTTGTTCCCTGAACACCGTTGCCACTTCAGCAGTGTTCTTCCCAGGCATTATGTTGATATGCAAAGTGTGGCGCGTGTTCTCGTCCAAGACAATGAACCATGCCGCCCGCACCCACCTCTTTCGGGTTGACACTGACGACGCTGACGGCGCCGCCGCCCCTGCTCCTCAGCAGTAGCTTGGCCTCCACCCTACCACTCACCTGCAAGACAATACAGAAACATCATTAACAATTCTACTGCCATCGGCATAACAAGAGAGCCATAATCATAATATTTAATCCCAGAATATGCAGTCCACAGACATACTATCCCTCCTTCTCATGCACAACACGCAACTCGTACGACTCGTTCTTAAGAATCGTATTTTCCTGAGGTGAGCGCTACCCGCTAGCTCTGCCTCTGAGCAAAATCTCGTCGTAGGTACTCGTAACTTGAGTATTATTCAAGGTGATGAGTAACTGGAAACCATCGAACCATGGGGAGTACTATCACCTGGGTATCAGGATCAAGAGTGATGGAAACGCAATGCACCAACACTACAGTGGCTGTCAAGCTCCTATCTCTGGCAATCAGTCCGCAGACACACACCCACCTCAAACACATCTCAAAACAAGTGACGCACCAAACTCATTATTCTTAGCCCTAGATATTTTCCTGCGCTATGCGCTCGCCTGCCTTTCGTTGTCAAAATGTCGTCGTATGTCGGTTGCTATGTAGGTAGGTGCTGTGTAGCACAGCCTGGCAATACGATAGCATGTCATTCCACAATTAATTCCCGAAGACATAATAAAAATTGGCAACCAGAACAAGTCTTGTTTATCATAGCCCGGGTACCAAACCTACTGAAAAAACATCTTGCTTACTAAATAATAAAAAGAATCATTCGTCAATATCAAATAATAATA
>JAUUDW010076248.1:1456-16131 GCA_032361385.1 Panulirus guttatus
AAATGAGAAGGCAAATGGAGCATGGTTGTTAACATACACTGTATGTTATTTATTATTATGTAACCTTAGAACCCCATTTTATGGCGCTCCTGTGGCTTTGAGAGCATGATGAAGTCAGCTCCTTGCAGGTGAGAAGGCCCTCAGTAATGCTGTACTCTTATGTGGCTCCTGCATCTTTAGGCTGTACTCCACTTGGGAGCATGATGAAGGGGCTCCTTTTAGGTGAGAAGGCCCTCTGTGATGCTGTACTCATCCATCTACTGATGATGATACAGCCTCATTGAAGGTGAATTCTTTCTCATAGTGTTACCATTTGCAGGTGGAGTCTGCTGATAACTTTAACATATATGAATAAGTCATTAAAAAAGATCTCTCAAGATACTTGGTTATTATGATACATACACACAAGATGATTTGACTTTATGATACATACACTCAAGATGATTTGACTTTATGATACATGATTTGAAAAACTTCTCTTGGTACATTTTGTGAGTATAATAAAGATAACATTCAGAACTTTGGATATGCTGACATTATGTTTTCCCAACTGTTATGAGTTATGCAAAGTTTGAGTGCTCTCTTTGAAATATTCTGAGACTTGACTTTCTGGATAAGCATTTTGCAGATCTATTGAATATTTATAAAATTCTCTTAAGAGAGTGTTTGGACAGGAAATGAACAAGATAATTTCTAAGGAAAATTTGATATGTTCTTGACATTACAGACGTCAGTTTGACAATGTAAAGCGAATATTCAAGCAAGTAGATGAGATGACAGGATCTGTTGTGGCCAACATCCAGTCCACTTTTCTCCTGTCAATTGCCCTTGCTAAGTAAGTTTTATAATCGCCAATTTTATGTATATGTTTAGAGTGTGTAAGTACAGTATTTAGTTGAAGGGCAACAGTATGATTTATCGTTTTTGTACCTTTTGTTCATATATTTAGAATAATTTGATTACAGTGCAGTGAACATTTGAATTTATGTCTCTCTTAACATACACTTTTGTTGCCCTTTTGTTGTTTACTGAATTCAGCAATTCTTTGTTGTAAGCCAGCGGCAAATAATTCTATTACGTGATACATAGATCAGCACATGAAATCTCTCAATGGATGTTTCACAGTTAGAAGCATGGGATAGTTTGCTTTGACTGAACTTCATGACAAGTTTTCTGCATGGGTTGCCAGTTCATAATATGGTAAAACATGCCAAGTTTCTGAGATATCCAAAATGGTTAGAAGTGTTGATAGACACAAAATGAATTAATTCAATGATGTGATACAAGTAAAGAAAATACTCTGGGTTTTTAGGATGTAATTTACATATATCATAGGTAAAGCAATAAGTTTAGATATAATGTTTTGTGATATAATATTTGTTGATATAAGCTGCTGGGAAGTAATATGTATCAGATTGAATTACAATTGCTTGTAACAAAGGTGTTATTGAAAATTTTCAGAAAATATGCAGCTATTGTCTTCATCATCAACAACCGTTTTGAGACAAGTAAACGCAAACTGAATTATCTGACTTTTGAAGACTTTTCGGTATGTGCCTCGTTGATGATGTCCACATGGACAACTGCTAGTCCCCTGGCCTCTGGCACCAGTGTTGGCCCAGATGGACGAGATGACACTGAGTTTGATCGGGACTTCCTGATTGAACTCAGAGACTTCAAACTGTTACTAGACCGTGAAAAAGAGCATAGAAAGTAAGTAACAGAATAAAAGTTTCTTGAAAAGTTTCTTTTATAGATAAAGTTTTATAATTACAAGTGATTCATACCATGCGATGTCAAGTTTACATCATCACCAGCTCCTTAAAGCAGTGCTTTTCAACCATTGCCTATTGTAGCACATTTTACAGTGCAGGACTTTTAAGCTTTTTACTGAACACTGGTATATTGAAACACACAGGTTGAAAAGCACTGCTTTAAAGATCTTTCTAGATTGGTTTATATGACACTGTACTACACAGCAGGATCATTGTACTAAAGATAATCAGCAATTTTACAAACAGAAACTTGGAACATAATGTGAATCTATCTGATATGTGTTAGGCTTCAGCTTTAAGGATGCAAATTGTTGTATTCCATTTAATACCTTTGAAGACTCCAAGCATTTACTAGGAAGTCAAAAGTTCTTCAGACCTCTTAGGAAATGCTGATACTATTGTTAAGAATGATTACTTGGAAATTCTGCATTTAGGCTCATATTCATTACAAGTTCTCTTTACTTTTAAAGCATAAGATTGAAATTTAACTTCTTAACTTTGATTTCTCACGAATGCAGATGTTGATAATCTTTTGTTTATAACAGTGTGACATTAAGCCATCTCCGTGGAAAAATTCCTGATCGCATGTGTTCAGAAGTTGAAAACAATTTTAAGGTGTATTCCCGAGGTGTCATCAACATTGGGTGCTCTCTGAACAATTCCCGAGACTTGCGAGACTTCTTTGTGGATACTGTGGAGAAGGTGGTCGATCCATGCCGCCAGTCTAGATGGAAGGGAACAGAACTAGAGATTTTCCTTCAAGTGTATACAGATGCTGGAAGTGCACTAGATATTATGGCCAGGTAAGATCTCATCTTTTAAGATAAAGAGGATTTAAGAATGTTTGAACATCAAAGTGAGGTAGGGGAGGCTGATGCAATCCAGTTTATGTTATGGGAGTAACAGCAATTAACTTTACTGCCAGTAGCAAAGGAGTTGCATGGATGGGATGAGCAAAACATTTGTGAAATCAAGGCAGTTGGTAAGTGTAATTTTGTAAAAAAGATTCTGGTGTTTTGGGACCTTTTGTTGGTTGTAAAGAATTGCTCTGTGTATGATGATATTTACCTTAGGGTAAACTGTAGTTGGGAGAATCATAACATGACTGGATTGCCATAGAGTACCAGCTTTTTCAATCCCATATCTCAGTAGATTTAACTTTCATGGTAGCTCTTTGAATCCATGATTAAGTTTGATAGGTATCTCTTACAGATAATGGAATGTCCTTAGAATATGTTAAAAAGTCAATTTATTGAAAACTAAATTGCTTTAATTAAAAAGTGGGTGGTACAACAATAATATATCATAAAAGATCATGGGTTGAGGTTCATGTGTCCAAAAGCTTTGAATTTTGAAATGTTCACATTTTTCTCCGTAGATGTGGAAATCAAATCTTCCTTCCATATAACAGTCTCATCTTTTGTACACTCTCTCCATACGCTTATTCTCCTTGCTCCAGTCCTTCAATTTTGTATTCTCTACACCTAATGCTTCACGCTTTGATTCCTTATACCCAACCCTCCATATTTTTATGCTTCTTACTCTGGCCCTTCATGCTTTGTCCCTCCACATTTTTGCTCTGTACTCATATGCTTCATTTTCTGACCCCTGACACCTCAAACTTCCACATTTTTTCTCTATACTCAGTACATCTACAGTGACATTCCATGTTGCAACTCCCTACATTCTTTTTTCATCCTGGCCTTCCTTACTATGATCCTTCATACTCTAGCCCTCCACACTCTGACATACCATATCCTATTCTGTACTTTAACCTTTCATGCTTAGTCCTTTTTTGCCTGACATTTTGACTTTTCATACTCGGTTCCTTTACACCCTGACCTTTCTTTCACCAGTTATTCATGCTTATGCTCTCTGTGCTCTGATCTTCTGACCTTCCACTCCCTTACTCTTTTCATTTTGACTTTCCACAACCTTTTCTTCCACTTCTTGATTGTTCACATCATTTCTTCACTCTTATGACCTTTGTATGCAGACCTCCTTAATTTGACTGTCCTCCACAATCCTTCTGATGCATCCTGATTTCCTGTGCCCTGATCTTCCCGACAGTCAGACCCTCCACATGATGATCCTTTGTATCCCTCGACTTATATACCCTCTACACTCAGACTCTTCTCACACATCTTCGTCATTCATACACCCTCACATTCACCTTCCACGCTGTAATGATCCCTGATCTTATCTTCATATTCTAACTCTTTACACCCAAACTGTATGCTTCTTGATCTGTCGTGCTTTCACCCAACGTACTGTTAACCCTCATGTCCCCCCTCCACAACCTTATTTTTCATACTTTATCCATCCAAATTTTGATTTTGTACACTAATCCTTCACACTCTCATGACTCTTACCTCATCTCTACAGTTCTTGATGTTCATTTTTTTTCCCTCCATCTTGTTACCTTTCCTACTCTGTCCTTTTGCATTTTTAACCTTAATGTGCTTGCTCTTCATGCTCTATGTAGACTTTAACACTTCCACTCCTAACCCTGCTCCATATCACCCAAATTTTCCATGTGCTTATCCAATACATACAAACCTTCTGCACTCTAACCCTCAACCCCCTAACTGGAAACCCACACACTGAAACTTCCTTGCACTAATTGGTTCCCCAACACTCTTATCCTCCATGTCTTAACCATTAGCACATCATCCTCTGGCTGATGATATACATTCTGATATTTCTTTGTGTAGACTTCCGTATGGATTCTTTCTGTTTTTTCCACAATGATGTTATAAGCTAGAATTTGGACATAAAACAAAAGCCAGTTACTCTTTATTGTATAATTTCATGATGATTGTATAGTGTATTAACTTAAGCAGAAATGAAAATTAAGATTAATACTAGGTAAAACAAGACTAGATGGGATTAGGAATGAAAACATGAAACTAAATCTTATACTAGTAACTAAAAAATATGAACAAATAGAACTGAGGTGTCTTGGGCAAAAAGAAAGGATGAATGAAAAGACTACCGCAGTTAGCTTTACACTGGATACCAGAAGAATCTAGACCATTTAGAGAAGGTAAGGTCCCTAGCAACTGGAGGAAGATGTTCTGAATGACAGCCCATGGTCTACCAAAGGGATGCTGTAAGAAATATCCTTTTATCAAATTTTTGTAATACTTTGACCTTAAACATGTGGTCTTAATCCTGGACCTTCTTGTCGACTCTTAGAATCATTCACAAATGTAAACTTGATTTAGAAAATAGAGATTCTCTTGCCAATGGACAGAGCTGATGAACATCTAAGAGAGCTCTAGCTTGGGAGAAGGATTTGAAAACACTGTTTTATGCCCAAAATGAAGTTATATTCATGAGAATTCACCCTCCTTTGATTAAAGTGAAACATATGAAACTAGTAGATCCTCATTCACAGGACTCCATAACCATTCACCAACTCAACTGCAACTCAACTGGGCCTGTGATGTCATGATCAGATTGCACCAATCTACTGTCCACCACCTTTCATTTTTACTTGCTTGCTGGTGCTCTGTAGACACACTGACTGTTGCTTAGCATGGACTTACATTGTCTCTACTTTTGTTCCTGGCCTGCAGAAATATCTGATTACTGTTATATATCCTGAGAGCTATTGTATCAGGTGGCAATATCAGTGTCAGCTGCCACAATATGGTGGTGACCTTGAACTTTGTTCTGATGGGTCAGCCTAGCTAATTCTTTTTTCCATGTGTTTTGTATTATCTTTTTATATAAGAATAGTTCTAGATCTTTTGATGTTAAGTTAAATGAATAGAACAAGAAAAATTCAAATGACACAGTGGACTGTGTCTGCTATATTGTGATGAGATAATAGTGGACTATGAGTTTGGAGGAGGCAATGTGGCTTATTTCGGTTCATCGAAGGATGGAAATTTTCGTGGCTTTCTAGGCAGGCAAAGATACTTGACAGTTCAGTGATGTCTTACAGGCAAGAAGTTTAGTGCCACAGTCTTTTACCTAATTGATTTTGACTCTCTTAAGCAGACTAATATCACTACAGCAATAATGCTGACATACCTTATGATAGCAGATTCAAAAGAAGAATGTCATGCTAAGTTGCTCGGTTATCAATGTTTTCCCAGGAAGTAAGTTTCGTATTAGATGCAGGAAAATCACAGATTATTTCTAATTAGAAGGTCTGTGGGTTTGGGGTCAAATGGGTTCAGTTCTCAATCCAGTAGACAGGGACGTAGCTTATTTACAGTACAAGTACTGTAGCCTGTATTATTGGCCATGTTTTTCATCTTTTGGATTTGCTTCTATGTCATTTTTCTTCTTACTGGGAAAGATTTTCCGACCTCCCATCTTTCCATAATGTTGTAGGCCAAGATGGCTTTTGTATTTCAGGAAAGTTGGATCCCAACTTGTACACTGTTTAGTTCTTTCATGCTCTTTTACATCTCTCAGCAAGAGACATTTGTGGATGGATGAGGAACTAGGTTTTCTTTTCACAACCAGGATGTGTGATAGTGCCCATATTGTTAGGATAGTGGTTCTACTGTGGCTTTTGTAAGGAACCTTTTATTGAGTGAGATTAGCAGGAAGATTATTTATTGAAATTCGACATATACATACCTATATGCAGCAGTACCTCTGTTTATATGTGACTAACAATCCTCTTGAGGATTTGGGTGTGCCACCATCAGAAGAGGATGATTTAGAGTGGGGCCAGGAATCTTTAAGGATGGGACTTTTCTTTAGTTTTCCTTAGATTTTTCATGATATCTGTCCACAAGAGAAATGTAGGTTATGAAGGATGATAAACTATTTCTGTATTGTAAGCAGATATCCTTATGAATATCTTATTTTCCCCTTTCTCACTTTCTCTTATCCTTTCCCTTTTACAAAAATATTCCAGATAGTAGCAGTAAGTCAGTGAATAGCGACTTTGAGTTGCTTCACATCTGTGAAAAGTGTAAGTGGGTTGCTGTATGGTTGTTGAGTTCTCTGAATAAGCATCTACCCACTTCATATATTTTATTATAGATGAAGTGGAATGAATCCCTTTAGATAATCATTTTTGGAGTAAAATAGTGTTTAACCCTCCACTGAGTTAACTTTCTCTCAGATGCTCATACGGCTTGGCTTGTGGTTGAGAAATGGTTTTACATTCTTCAAAACCTGCCCTAGTTGTGATCCCAACCACATGGTGATCTGACTCAATCCAGCAGCTATGTAATATTACTTATTTGACACATACCCACTTGACTGTGCATTGCATCAGTTCATGTCCATTTCTATTCTTGTGCTGTCTCACTGTGACTCTTAAGCTTTGTAGATGATAATGTCCTTCGGTAACAGTTCTAGCTTACTTAATATATCAAGAGTGCAGTGGAAAGATGAGGAAAATATAAATGCTAACTATAAGTGAAAAACTTGAAGATACTTGGGAAATGGAGACCAGAGGGACTGCACATAAGGATAGAAATTGGATTCAGTAATAGTAAATGTGTACTAGTTTGTATATAGTGAACTGTAAGATTACACTATTATTATCCTGTTTTTTAATGTTAAATTGAACTCTTTAGCTCTCTTATTACAGTTGGTTTAATTTTGTTATTAGTAATTTCATCCAGTCTTGCTTTGTTTCAAAGTATTTTGAACTTTTTCACCATGAAAACTACAGGCATAGTACACGTCTCTTTACTGTGAATTCTTCTTATATTTTCTGAGCTTAGCCACCTGCTAATGGAGATCCTTTTGCGGTTAACAAGATTCCTACCATCCTTGTATCAGACCTATGCACACCAGCCTTAGTCATAATACATACCTTTTTCTAAATATTTTTTTTAATCATATCTGAATGTTACAGCAGTCATATCTCATAAATCATCTTTATGAGCACTAATCTCTTTATTAGCGTATGTCTCATGTATCATTATCACATTTTTCATGTTTTGGTTTAAGCAGTCTGTAATTTGGAAGTACATAACCAAATCATTTCTTTTCTTATACCCTTTGGTCATGGCCTGTCCTGTATAAAGAACTAATTCTCCAAATGAAAGATTTTTTAATTAAAAGTAATACATTATGATATGTCTAGGTTTAGGTTATTTTTAACAGCCTTAAATTTACTCTACTCCATTCATCTTTGGTTTCACTCTCTCCCCTCTCTCAATCATGTGCTGTTTTTTGATAATTATTGTATTAAATTCATCCATGAAGCATCACTTAAATCTCCTTTCTCATAACTGTGTTACCTCCGTGTGCCACTTCATACTGGACAACTTGTATTGCTTTCTTGTTGAGCATGAGTTTCCAGGATGAATTGCTTCTTCTCTTTATTAAAGGCTTTAGAATTATTACTCTTTGACAACACAGTGTAGACTTGTAACTTCAGATCAGACTGACATGTTACATGCAGCTTTCAGTTAAACTACATTGTTTGAATTATATTATGTACATTGTTTGAATTATATTATGTACATTATTGTGTTGTGCATACTTTTGAAGTATGCAGTAGCTTTGGCTATTCCATTTGGGTTTTATCTTTGTCATTTTTTCAGTGTCTTCAGACGTATATGTCTGCCTATTGTCTCCCTATGATTAAACCACATTTCTTATAACTTTGTTATCTGCTTGTACCACTTCCTCTCAGACCACATAGTTCATATCTCAGGTGAGCACAAAGTTCCAGGAACCCTTGCTGGCTGCCTTTTTTGTTTCATGGAGTTAAAATCACACATAACAGCACTATGAAGACTTGTCCCCACAGATCAGGTTGCATGTACTACTTGGAGTAAAGCATATCCTCCAGGAAGAGTATCTGTGTATCTTCCACTGATTTTCTGTGTTGCTCTTGAGTGAACTAAAGAGACTCCATTCTCCAGCTTTCTCAAGTGAGGCTTTGACTATCTTCATTGTAGAAATTTTTCTGTGTATCATTATGTTCTTCACAGTAGTGAAGTATGGAGTAAGTCTACCTTTCTATTATGGTTATCTCTTCATGAAGCCTTTTCATTAGAGTTTTGGATTAGTTCTCATTGTTATCTTTGTTCATGATTATATGGGGTGGATCAAGTACATTCAGCTGTGCATCATTTGTTAGAATTGATTTTCCAGAGCTGGGGTCCCTATCCTCAACCCCATAGGCTGGTAGATAGCAGTAATGTCCTTTTATGCAGGATAGACTTGATATTCTGCTACTCATGTTTCAGATTTATGATGGGTGCCATTATTTAAAGCTCTCAGATTGAGGTTGAACTTTTTCAAGGTGGGATTAAGGGGCATTATCTAAGGTGAGCAGTGCCATGTTAGGAATATTCTTTTTGTTGTAGCAGGGCAGAAATGTAGTGAACCACCTTCTTGTTCGAATGACAAATCACAGGTAGAATGGGCTTTGTGAAGCCCTTCATAAAAGAATGTTAAACCATTAAGGAGTTTGAGTTCATCTCCTAATTGCCCTCAGCCTTGCCTCCTATTAGTGTTAACTATTCCTTTGCAGCCCTAAGACATGGTGTCAACTTCCCCCCAGTAGAAATAAATGTTCTATATGGCATCCACTTCCAGCAGAGTTGTATCTTGTTAACTAGTTGTAGTGTGTACCTGCCATCTCTGATCCTCATCACTAAAATATGATTATTAACTGCTTCTGTATCAGCTCTGGCTGCTTTCCCATCCATTTTGATATGGAAACTGTGATGCCCTTTAATTTTCTCAAATCCTCTTTTCTTGCACTAGAAGTTTATATTTCATAGCTTTCACCATGCTTACTCTTGGAATCTTTATGCAAAGTTTTCACTTTCTGTATAGTCATAGTGTTTATTGGCTTGTAGCTTTGATTCTGGTCTTCAAGTGAAAGTGATAGTGTTTATTGACTTACTGTTGATTCTGGTCTTCAAGGCAAAAGTCGTAATGTTTATTGGCTTGTAGTGTTGTTCCTAGTCTTCAAGTCAATAGTCATAGTGTTTATTGGCTCATAGTGTTGACTCTGGTCTTAAGGTCAAATGCTTAACAGTCTTTCAATATTTCCTATTTCATCATTAATGGTACAGATGAGTTTTAGCACTTAAAAGTGTAGCAGGTTGAGAATTGATTTTTAAGTTGATTTTATCATGTATTTCTGCTACTGTAGACTCATTAAATCTTTATGCTTTCAGAATCTGGCTTTTCACCCACTTTAGAATGGTTTAATACATCCAATTTTACATCTCAGGCAATTGATTTATAATTCCTTCTTGTATATCCACGATCACTGGCATTTAGTACCCTTTTGCCAGTCATCTTGAAATACTGTTTCTGAAGTAATATCAATTAAAAAGGGTGAAATACAGTCACAACTGAGATCCACACAGTGCATAGTGTCAGTGCCCACCTGAAAATGTGGGATCTGTATTGGACCAAAGCTAAACAAAATTGGATGGTATGAAATGCATACAATGACAAGCAGCAGACTAACAGAATTGAGAAATGCTTTTTGTGAGATTTGTGCCATCAGATTTAAAAGTTAGAGTTTTATCCTTCCTTAAAATGATTTCGTTATGTGATTTTTAAAAAGGTAATATGCATGAAAGCAAATTTCCGTATAATAAGTTTCCACATCGCCAGGGATAGTTGTATTTATATACTTATGTATCATGTAACAGGCTGTAATTCAAAGATTGAATTAATTTTTTTTCATTTGAAAGTGAATTAAGCAATATTCTAAGCCTTCTCCAGTGCAGTCTACAGGGGGAGGATCATGCAGGATGTCTTCCACAAAGCATGATCTCTACACGTCTCTAGATATTAAGTTATTTGCTCAAAATTCTCGTAGCCCATGTAAATTGCTGTTGTCTTGTCAGAGATATGCAAATATTTTTGCAGAGTACGAAAAGCTTTTGATTATTTGCTAGACTTCATATTTGCCTGTGATCTAGTTGCTCTGTTTTCCCTGGATGAAAACTGTACTTTGAATCTTTATGCTTATTTGCTCATTCTCTCACAATGCTTTCTTTAAAATGTCAGTGCACCTTTCTGAAAACTCAGCTGTCTCATGTGCAGTCCATAGAGGGCATGAAGTAGTTTTTTATATTTACAGATCATAGATTTTCAGATCTTCTGGTGTGGAGCTGAAAAAAGAAAAATGCATGTCTTGCAACTCAGTTGAAATCCACAAATATCCTCCAGAAGGCCTTTCCACTTAAGTGATACTTAAACCTCTATCGATAGTGAAAGTCATGTTGCTTTTGATTGGCCTTCTGGACATTTAGACTTGTTGCATTTAGCCAGAGGGAGCATTAGTGGCCACTTTCTTCTCTTGTTGTTTTACTTTCCAGTTAATATAGGTGTATCAATTATGGTATAACAGTGTCCCACTCAGTGTGGTTTATAATGTTTTTAGTTGATAGGTCTTTTCATTGATTCTAGGTAGTTGTGTTTTTAATCCTTATTAACAAAGCTGTACTTTTATCAGTTAGTACAAACATACATATGATCTTTAGATGTTCTATGATTGAGAAGTACGTTGACTATTCTGTTTGTAAGTGGGTCAGTCTTTGTTTAACTATCCGTGGATAATATTCCTGTGACAATCACTGCACCAGTTTATGACCTGGGAGTATCATATGCTATGTGCTTCAGCTGAACTCAGTACACAGTCAAAAGTGGGACCTAAACCATTGAAACTGAAAGTAACAGTTTTATAATGAGAAGGATCTTGTCCCTTGATGTAATGAATTTAAGTAGGCTGTTGTCCATCGTTTAATGTATTTGGAAGATGCATTATACCCTAGTTAGGTCGAAATATTGGCCTTCACTCTGTTGATTGCCTCATTCATGTATTAGATCATTGTATGTAGCTTTTTATTAAGGTCCTAGATAAAGGGTTTTAAGTCTAAGAGATTTTTGTTGTGCCTTTAGGCAAGCCAGAGATATATATCTTATCATCCTTTCCAGATTCACATAGGAATTCTCATGACTGAAGTTCTTGACAAACAGGAGAATGCTGTCAGTCTGGTGGCAAAAATTATGACAATATTACCTACTCCTATCAATAGTGGAACAGTTGTTTTCATGTTACAGGCACTATTGATCATAGATAAATATGAGAATCAATAAGATTTGTTATTAGCATTAAAAGAGGATTTACAGTTTAGTCTGGGCCACCCAAGTATGATGAATATCATTATTCATTGTACTCAGTTTAACTGAGGGAGTGGAAAGCCTCAGAATAATTTTTTTCTAACGCTCTTCGGCATGAGAATTTAGCAGATACATTCAGTTGCCATTCTACATGGCCCTCTGTATGTAAGTATTTTTTTGTCCATCAGTTAGTGACAGCGGCTTGTGTGCTGACATGGAGACATTGCTTAAATTAGTAGGTAACCTAATCCTGTGACAGATCAGCCATGGTTAACATAACACCTGATCGGTGAATGTTTATCATCCTTCTCCTCTCAGGAGGAATATTATGGCCTGACACCTGAAGATGGAGTACTTAATGATAATTGTTTTGTTAGTGTTACCAACAGATTATTTAGGATCATGCTTTTGCGGCTGCAGTGCCTGACTGCAGAAGGAAGTCTTTTACATGCAGAACTATTGGATTTTTATGACATTGTATTACATTTCTTCTTGATTACATTGGTCAGATTCCTTATACCTGTATTGTACAAATGAAATGGTTAGATTTCAGATGTTTTGTTTCATGATTATTTTTTTTGAGTTAGCTGTGTCACTTATTGTGATTGGTGAACTGATTAGGTTAACTACTCATGATTTTACAGCTTTTAACTGAGAGGGAAAGATTAATAGCATTCTTGCTTCATGATAATATGACCTTGTATAAGTATGGTAACAGATGGTCACTTTTACAATTTGGAACTTGTTAGGCATCATGGATTTCTTCTAAAGATCTACTGACTCCTTTGGCTGCTGTGTGATTAGCTTGACTTAATGGCCCATACCAAGGCAGTCACACACTTATTTTAGAATGATCGAATGTGTGAAATAATCCTGTGGTTTTGTGAATTCATAACCTCTTTGAGCTCAATGAGCTCAACAGCATGACCCTTGGGTTTGGTTGTCACACCATCATATCCAAGGGATGTACCATTGTATTCAAGGAACATCCACTCGTGCTCTAGGGGTTAGTCAGTTAATGTCAAATGATGTGGCAATGCGTTAGATATATGTATCTATTGCTGTGGGGTGCTTCAGTGAATTTTTCAGATTGCATTAACTGTCAAGCTTAATGTCAGGAACACTGGTACAAATTTGTTGACTACTTCATGTTCATCTTATTATTTGAATTGCATCACTCATTAGGAATAGGTTGATGTTAGCATTGTCCTAGCTTGCATAGAGCTAAATATGCTTATGAATGATTTTAAGATCATTATTCTTAATTATTTTTCATAGAAACAGATGATTAAGGAACAATGTTATTTTGAGTACCTAAGAGAGTATTTGTGTTTATATCCAGAGCATCATTGTTCACAGTTGATAATTGTGACATTGCTTGGCATTGTAACTGGTAAAACATAATGAAAGTGATTGGACTTATGTAACACTGTTTCTTGTCCATGTCTACCAGCACTGAAGAGTTTTAACGCATCTGTTGCCTTGTCATAGCTTAATCGCTTTTGCTCTGATGCTTGTCACATCAGGGGGTAAAGCTTATTGAGTTATAAAACTTCTTTTTTCCTGATTTTAGTACCACCTTCATTTCCATTTAGAATCATTGCAAAGCTGATATTTGTAAAGGCAAGTGTGCTTTCACAGAAGCAAAAAAAAGAAAAGGAAAATTGTTAAGGTGGGATATAGTTTTACGCCAGTTTTATTCATATATATTTCCAGTGTGCTTGAACAGTCAAGTTTGTTGGAATCCGTGTTGCAGCAAAGTTTACCTTTATCATTATGCATAGTTTAATTTAGGAAAATTTTTAGTACAGTATATGAAATATTATTTAAACAGATTTACAGTTGCAAACATACCTATTTTATGTGGTATTTTAGTTCCCTGTAGTACCATTAAGGGAGTTATATTTCCAACTGTTCCGCTGAAATTTGTTGGCATTTTATCTGGGTTTTAGCTCAGTGTGGTTTGTTCCTACTTTTAGCCTAGAATAACTTAATGTTGGATGGTCCATTTTGTTATTATGCAATATGATGGATTATGGAAAATTTCAGTTTTATAGTGGTTGAGTAATGGCCACCTCCCTTTATGATTGCTCTTAAGAAATTCTTGGTCATGAAAGAAAAGTCTTTCTGACTCTCAAAGTTCAACAAGCAAAAGGAATTCTAATGTAGACCTCCTGTTGTGACGTGACAGTTTATTTGCCAATGTGAGTATAATATATGTATTGCTTACCCCACCTTTTTAAGCTGATTGCTTGACAGTGTTGAGAGTTAGAATATCATCGAAGATTAAGTTAACAGGTGGTGCCATTTGTACCATTGGTTAGGGGTTTATGGTTGGTTTGATGTTATATCAGTCTGTAATTAGCTATGGTTAAATGGTAGGTGATCACTCAGTGTTATATATAGCCCTCTGTTGGTACTGTATTGATGTCCAGTGGAACCTTTTAAAACAAAACACCTCTTTAACAGGTTTATAACTGGGCACTAGTTGACAGGAGCTCAGATCCCTATGAATCACTTCTTTTACATCTTGTCTTAGGCACTGTTGCTCTCTCGCTAGCTTATACTGTTACAACCCACTGGCTGTAGTCTAAGATGCCTTGAACACTCTCAGAGTTATCAGTATGCTCTTGAATATATGATTATTGTTATTGATACTTTTATTTTTATTATTATTATTATTAATATTATTATTATTATTATTATTATTATTATTATTATTATTATTATTATTACACCAGATGATAGGGGAAGAGAAAATGATACCCAGGTGTCTCTTGCTTGTCAAAGATGACTAAGTGGAGTAGGAGGTCG
>JAUUDW010076359.1:799-16126 GCA_032361385.1 Panulirus guttatus
TGGGTGTTTTGAAGTGTCATATACGTATGGAGAGGATAAGCTGAGAAAGACTGACAGAGATGATCTACGTACATATCGTTAGTAATGGGAGCTAGGGAAAAAGGCAGCCTGAGAAGAAGATGCGAGGATAGAGCAAAGGAAGCTATTGGCTGTCAAAGCTTGAACATTCAGTGGGGTGAGGGGCATGCGCAGGATAGAATGAATTGGATTACTGTGGTATATGGGGGGCGACGTGCTGGCAATTTGCTGAACAAGGGAAAATGATTCAGTCGAGGTAAAATATGGAACAGTTTGCAGGGTTTCATTGTGGATGGTAGGCTCTGGTATCAATATTGAGAACTGAAATGGATGCGCGTAAATGAGGCAGTCCCGCGTTTGCTTCTGATGTTACCTTACTAAGGCGAGAGAAGAAATTAGGTATATAAAAAATTATCATTATCGTTATTGTCATCATTATTATTATCATTAAAACTATCATCATCATTATCCTTATTATTGCTGAAACTATTATCACTAGTTACATATTATCATTAGTCACTCCCTCCAGTTTTCACAATAACTTACTTGTCTGATAGTTCGCTGAGGACCATCGCGCCAACCAACACTCCGGCCATGAAGGTCGACTGCACCAGCGACATGAGATACTTATTCTCGCATACCAGGCCCCACTGTGGGAGAAGAGGGTATCACTCTCATGCTAAGCCGTAGGTCTAACTGTATAGTAAAGGCAGAGGTCCTACTACAGAGTAGTGGGGTGTCATTACCGTGTTAAGCAAGTGATTTTTAGCATTGGTACCTAAGAATAATGAAAGGCTTTGACAGTCTCGAGCTGAGCCGATATGTAAGGCCGCATACTCATGAAATTTTTTGGAAAACGTTTTCGAATGATGGAAAATGATTTTTTCTTCAACAGGATTGTTGGCATGTCGAATGATTTACGAATAATAGTATCTGAAAGGAAATTCACAGATATTTTCAAAGTCTTTAAGACCAAGACATTTCGTCTTATTTACTTTTCTGTTCCTTTCACACTAAGGGCACACTGATATCTGACAAACAACATGGAAACTCTTAGCGTTATCGTAATGGGAACCACTACATCCCATCGTTTTCTCTATCATCCACGGGGAATCCGAGAACACCACATTTAAATCTATGGGTAACTATAACATAAGAATATAGTTGTATGTCGGCCTGGCACGCGATTCTTCGTTACCACAGCTGCTACCACCACCAAAGCCATCACCTCTACTTATACTACTACTGGTACCACTGCCACTAAAGCTGCTACTACATTTACATTTGTATTGATTACACTAGTTTTAGAGTGCACAAGGATGACGATGTAACGGTAAGATTTTACGTCCAAGTATGAAGACCTATGAGGTATTGGTGACTCTTAGGGGGGACACATTGCTACAAAGAGAGGTTTGAAGCTAGCTACACAAAGAAAGGCGTTACTACACAAGAGAGAGGTGGAATTATGCCCACCTCCTCTACGACGGTGGTCTTGTAGATGGAGTGGTCGTAGTGCCATTCGTCGCAGTCTTTGGTTGTGATGTTGGTGGGCAGGTCTGGCAGGGTCTCGCCCTCCAGGACTCCGCTGGCCACCAGCTCCGGCCAGTTCCTGTCGTAGTAACTGCAGGAGGCGTACTGGCCCTGGTCGTCTCCACTGTTCTCCCTGGGGACAAAGTCAAGGGTTATCTTTAAGGTCCTACATACTGTGATGAGGTAAGCTCTGAGCCGCCAGCTGTGGCGTTCTAGTGCTGTGGAAGACCTAACTTTTATGTCGGGTCCTTGTACTCTGGTGTGACTGACTTTATTGTTAACTGTGGTGCTTTGTAAAGCTTGATCCCTTGTTACTTTCTTCTTAGCTTTAGTATTTTGATGTTGTGTTGAGTTTAACTTTACTACTGTTGGATGTAGGACCCTAGTGATGTTTAGGATGTTTTTGTTAGTTCCAAGGCTTTGTTGCACCAAGGATGGATACCACCTGTTGTGCCAAAGATTGGGACAAGCTCTTAATGTACATCAATTTAAAATCAAAGTATTTTAATTTCATTATAGATGTGACCGTTACAGATTTAGGATTGGGTGCATATTGAAGTGATTTGCATTGGAAGTACTTTTGTTTCCCTGAACACGTGTTGAGTTGTTACAGTTGTGGGTTAGTTGGTGATTGTTCTGAGAGCCTAGTCTGGTGTGATGTGCAGTACCATCTTTGTCGCCCTCCTCTGGACCTTCTCTTTTAGCCCTTTATGCTTCTTTAGGCGCGGTGACCAAACTTGAGAAACATATATTTTAGATCTGGCTTTATGTAGGATATGAACAGCTTGGTAAATATTTCCTTATCCAAATACTTAAAAGCTATTCTGATATTTTCCAGCAAACAGTTTGTCTATTCTCCTAATAAGGGACTCTAGCGACAGGTTAAGGACGATTTGGACTCCCAGATTCCTCTCGCACACAGAACCCTCAAGCTTATTTCCCGCCAGAGAGTAATTATTATACTGAAGCCTTCTTTTGCTTAGTCCCATCCTCATTGCGGGTGCACAAGTGTGTTGTAGGTGAAAGTGGATCATTCGAGGCTTGTGACAGCAAGTGACCCGTTCGAGACTAGTCTGAATTCTCCAGTGTGAGCATTTAACTCATGGCGATGATTACAGTTGGCAATGCGCTACCACGGCCGTCTGTCGGGAATGGGACCTTGAGAGGTATGCAGGGCGTGCAGCAGGTGTAGCCGGTGACTGTTAAATTTAGACACAATGAAGAAACAGCTTTTTCTTAGGAAAAAATAAAAGGTATGTTTCTCCTAAATATAATCTATATGAATGTAATACTGGCTGTTGAAAATGCACTTCTGTGTAGTGAATAATGCTAACAACAGCTAGTGGGCATGCAGATGTACGAGTGTCGGCATGCAGGCGTACAGGTGTTGGCCTAATGTAAATGTATAGGTATGCAGGTATACATAGTTGAGCATACAGGTGTATATGTGCAGGTGTAAAATGCAGGTATACAAGTGTAGGCCTGTGGGTGTGGTTGTGAACATGATGGCTTGCAAGTGTACATGTGTGGGCATTAATATGTACGGATGTGGGCGTGAAGGGGTATTTTGGGGGGCAGGTGTGGGTGTGCAAGTGTCTAGGTGTAGACGTGCTGGTGTACGGGTTTGGGTCTGCATCTTCACTTGTATGGGTGTCCAGGTGTAGGCATGCTGTTGCACTGGTGAGATTGTGTAGGTGTACAGATGTGGGCATGCAGATGTATTTTTAGAGTTTGTACAGGTGTGGGCGGTCAGGTGTACAGGTGTGAGTGTTCAAGGGTGTAGGTGTGGGTATGTAGGTGTACGTTGTGTGGGAGTACAGGTGTAGAGCTCTGGGCGTACATGTGAACCGGTGGGAGGTGTTCAGGTGTACAGGTGTGGGCACGTAGGTGCACAGGTATGAGCGCATAAGTATACAGGTGTGGGCATGCAGGTGTACTTGTTTGGGAGTGCAGAAGTGTTTGTGTGGTTGTGCAGGTATACATGTGTGGTTGCGCTGGTGTACATGTGCGGGCGCAGGTATACTCACCAGGGGATGGAGATGTTGCGGAGGTCCTCGGTAGTGTTGAGGTTCTGGAGGCCTGGAACTTTGCACCAGTGTTCGGGGGTTGCTGCCAGGAACGCTGAAACACAAACCAACAGTTCCATTATGGGACACTAACACAAGGCAACACTGGTTTGTTTTAACACTGGAATATAAGGGCGCACTTGCCTGGTGGAAGACTTCAACAGAAGACAAAACTTAGTCAGTGAAACACTTACGAACCAGGACATTATAATACTTGAAAACACTTGCTTTATGAAACACAGCAACACAACTGGCTTCAGGAAACATTGCAACATATGAGAACACTTTAACACATAGGAACACTCACCTATCAAAACACAGTAACGTATGGGAATACGTACCTAACAGATCACTGCAACGTTTGGGAAATCATATCATGCAGAGCAGAACAACTTACAGAAACGATCACGTAGTAGATCAACGCTACGCACTTGTTTAGAGAAGCCCTGTAATGTCCGAGACTTGCTTAGTTGACCAGTGCAACCGCCGCAACACTTGCCGAATCACTGCCGTGACTGGACGCACCAGCCTGCGGTCTTGACACCCGCATGGTGCTTCAGTACTTTGAGTAATCGTATGGTGTATGAAGCATCAGCCGTGTTTTCTTGCGTATCATCATGAGGGATATGGAAAATTTGTATCGAGTAAATCAAAAGCTTACGTACGTAAGGCACTGTAATGAAACGCAAGCCGGAAAGAAGTACGTCGGTTGTCGCATTTAATCTACGTCGTAGATGATGATGAAGCTAGGAAGAATAAACACAGAAGGGGGAAGAGAAGTCGTGACATATGCGAAAGTTCAGACATGAAGGTAAGGATGAAGATGGACATGACGAAGAGGATGGGAACAGACTGTAGAGGAAGGTTTGGGGCGTATGATAAAAGAAACACGTACAGCTGGTGTGAGGTAAGGTGGAGATCTGGTAACACTGCATAGTATGAGATGCCGTGTACTTAAGGTTTATAATCAGTAGGCTACGAGAAAAATCGCTTGTCTTACATATAGTAATAAGATATGATGAGGTTAAAAGTAAAACACATGGATCGGAATTTTGATATAAAACGTCCGTCGTGTATGTAGTAAAATCACACATGGGTTAGTCCGTCGCATTTGTCGTGCAGTGTTGGGTGGCGAAAAGTACCCAACACTGACCAGTTCAGTGTCATGATTTACATGTATGACATTACTGAAAGCTCGATTATTAAGGGTAAATATATTACAAATGATTCCAGACTACGTTCGATGCTGGTTGCAGGCACCAGTGGGAGGGAGGGAGGGAGGGAGGGAGGGAGAGAGAGAGAGAGAGAGAGACCAATGGGGGGGAGTATGTTCTGAAATGAATAAGAGTTGAAGGGAAAGATTAACAATGGGAACGTAGCAGAAATAATTGTGACATAGGAAACTGCTTAATAACATTGATTATTATCACCATACTCGTCACTATCAATGGTAACCTTATCTGCGATACTCAATTACCTCGATGTACTCTAGGCCGCAGCTGCGAACTTCACTCAATATTCACTTTCCTACACACACTCATCGTGTACACAAACTCACTTTTCGCCCTGACCCTCTCACACCAACTCTTTCTCCCATACCATCATGCAACGTTTCGGCTTCAAATAATGGTTGAAACAGTGTTGTTCACACGAACTTGGAAACCAACATATGAACGGGGTTTACGTCCATGGTCTGGCACCAGTCCTTACATTCGACAGCAATAGCAAGTTTGCCATCACTGGAAATGGACCGCCTTCGCGATAAAGTAATTGGAAGAGGCAGAATTATCGGCATGAAGGAAGGTGGTCGGTCCGCCCCTGACTTAACATTGGAACTTGGCGTTTAGCTGAGTACAGTTTACAAGTGGTGGAGGAGATGGCTCGAAGAGGGGAACTCACGAGATCGTCCTAGGTCAGGTGCACCCAAGAAAACCACAGATGAGGGAGATCAACGTATCCTGGGAGCGATAACAGAGGATTCCTAGACCAATGCTGTAGCTCTCCGGAACTACCTGCAAGTCCAAGTTTCAGTCTGTAAACCTACTTCACAAAGCTAGCGTCCATCATAGAATTCCACCAAAAGAAGAAAAACTAACCGAGCGACACCGCATGGGAAGGCAACGCTTCGCACAGCGCTACGTGCTGAGCATGTGCAGTTTTGGGGACGAGTTATATTCTCTGATGAGAAAACCTTTTCATCCAGTGCACATGGGAGGCAACACTGCTGCCAGGTGCGCAAATGGGACAATATGCGCTCCGGAGAATATCTACGAAGTCGCCAGAAGCGGTCACGTCACTTGCCACATCTGGGGATGGTTTCATTTATATAGGATAGGAGAACTGGCCGATACTGAAGGGCAATTCACTGCAGAGGAGTATCTTGAGATGCTGGGAGAAGCGATGTTACCCTCGGTTCGTGCCATAGCTCTATCCTACCCAGAGAGAATAGTATTTATGTAGGGAGTCCAATGCACTTTACTTGTCAGCTGACACATACGAAAAATCACATTACAATGTAAGATGGGCAACATTACGATTTAACTTACGTTAGATAGTGAGGGTTTTCCACCGTTACCAGACCAGTACCCATCCCCCACACTTGCCGGGTACACAAATGCTGGGATATGGTAAGGAACTTGAACCTTAGGACCGAACAGGTCAGAGTAATCCAGGCATTGCAGACATAGTTGAGACTTCATTCATCGAGGATATATACATATATCCTGGCTTGGTATCACGTTAAGAAGAAGAAATAGAAAACACGAGATTCAAAGTGTGTTTTACTCGAGGATCAGGAGCCATGTAAGGGCAAGATAGAAAAATACTAAATGATATCGAGTGGGAGTTAAGAACTTATGAAGGAGGAGAGGACCAGCGCTAAGACCATGAAGCACATAACACCTCTTCATTCGTATTCAGAAAGTGTACGGATACCCCTTATCAAACCAGTAGTGGCGTTATCTTAAAATCTTTCGCCATAAGGTTAATGTCCCACCAGAATGGATAAGATCCAAAAAAACTACCGATACCGTAAAAAGATAACAGAAAAAATAGCCCTTCAGGCAAGAATCAATAACAGGTCTGACTTGCATATTAGAGGAAACATTCAGGAAGCAGATAGAGGAGCGTCCAGCTGACACAGCTCTCACGCAGCACACAACAGGAATTTGAAAAGTTCTGACGTGACGACACTACTGGATTTCTATGAGGGACTTTCTTTGAAAAAAATAAAGGATGGACGAATGAACTGTATATTCCTGGACTGCCAGATGCATCGTCTTTGATACTTTTCCAAATACAAGACTGAAAAAAAGAAGCTAGGCGACCAAACTGGAGAGGAGATCTACTCATGTGGGTCACCAGCTACTTAGCTGGGGGGAAAAAAAACAAAAGAACACATGTTTGGGGAGCCTTCTCAAGCCGAGTCAGGGCTCCATCAAGGCCCACAGCTGAAACCATTCCTATTTCTCATCTACGGAATTGCATGAAAGTGCAAAGTAACGGGGCCTGAAAAATATTAGAGAGAAGAGCAAACGAGACAAAGCAGAGGCCAAATAAATGGTCAATAAACTCAAAACACAGAGTTATAAGGATGTGAAGGGATCTTAACAAGCAGCCCGCCAGACTGGCTTACACAGACTGCTAGACTCGTACCACGAGAGGAACTACGAGTTGACATCATGCCCAAAGTGTCGCCAGAACATCATATTTCCCGTGTATCTACATTGCCTTCCCGTCTCTCACTCTGGACGACGCTTACGCCATGAGCCGAAAACTTTGTTTTTCTTTCTTTCTCAGTGACTCCACGGACCTTCCTCTCGAGCTGATACAGGACCAAGACCCACGCAGCCGCTACATAATGTTCAGGCCCCACGACATATTCAGACTGTGTAGGATGGGTGAAAAGAAACTACCTGAACCTTCACAACACCTTATGGGTACGGTATACGCGCCACGTGCCTGCTCCTGGAGTAGATCCCTGGCCGGCTCCGTTTTCTAACTTTATCTGCTGATGGTAACAAGGCCGAGTCTCTTGTCACTACACGATGGAGACGGTCAGTCGCCAGCGTGCGGAGTTTCACCTTTGAACTTCGCTCTGCTCTGTATCATACTAAGGCCCTTGGGGAGACGGATACGCCTTACTCTACCCTCAGGCTCATTGTAGCAATATTCACAAGCAACCCACACCTTCAGCTCAGTACCATTAACCGGTAACTCCAGTAGTCTCCCATCTGCTTGGATTTAAGTCACTATTATCCTTATGATGAAAGAAGAAATCTGCCATGTTCTGGGCTATTCCTCTTACCTCCTGCTTTCTGAAAGGTTCTTCAGATGACTTATCGGCCGCCTCCCACGACACCATCATTGCCTTCATGATCTTCAAGGCTGCCTTCAGCGTTGCCGAAGAAGGTATCTTTGAGCAGCATGCTGCTTTTAGAGCCATGAGTGCCGTTCTCATGTCAACCAGGGAGTTCCCTACCTCTCTAATAAGCGGTCGGGTTCTTCTATGTACCATGAAGTGCCGCTACTTCTTTTAAGTTATGTACCCCTCAGGGAAGGTTTCTCAGTCCTACCCTCTTCATGATATTGATACGTAAACTTCTGAGCGATCGTACTACTCAGGATGGCATCCTTATCCTCAGCACTGCCGATGACTTGGATACGAGCGGCCACGCGTCAGTAGAATCAGGAGATCCTCAAAAACCGAGCCATCGAGTTCCTCTGGATTCCCTTCCCTTGTTGGTCTCCCCAGACAGCAAGATGCCATACATTGTCATTGTCCAAGGAGCATGCAACAGACTAACCAATGACATCCCTCATGTTGTCTCGTGTCCTCCCACGAACACCGTACTGCTCCAAGGAGCAGGTGATGATGACCTTGCTGACCTACGTAAAGCCGAGAGGCCAGGTAGAGCCAGCAGCAAATACAATGGCAGTTACTGTAACTCTGTACACAAATAAGGAAAGATACAGACAGTGGGAGGTGCCACATTGTCGCTGCCCGTATCTGGCAAGCTTATCTTTAGATCTGACGACTTGATGCTCATATCCAGCTGATATGAACCTCTTAAAGTTTCTGGCACTCCACACAAACCTTCACTCGCTCGACAGTACTGTGTCTGTAGAGTAAACATGGTATGGAATCCACAGGCCTCCATTTGCAGAAGCTATGTGGCTAATCTAATGGACGGACGACTTGACACTGTTCCATCTTAGACTTTTCCCCAGCCTTGGTGACTGTGTTTTCAAACAATCATGCCTCGGCTCACCTCGGTAACTTGCCTCATACGGTAACCCTGAGGTCCATAAGCACGGACTTTGATCTAGTCACTAATGTGTGGCACGCCCTTACAGTTGTTGCGGGATGATGTACATAGTGTGAACCAACTAACCAATGCGCTGTTAGCATACGGTGCTCATTGAATGGCTTGATATTTGAAGGTGACGGATAAACATTTGAGTTCTATGGCTTAACTATGAGAAAAGTGCATCAAAGAAATTCGATTGACCGTACTTTCTACATACAATGAATTAAACCCACTGATGAAGATAAATAAAACTGCACATTGCAAAGGAAACCCAGTGGATACAATAAAAATACATACGATATATAATAAATGAAAACCACCATATACAGTAATGAAACCGATTACTCAAATGAGTTTAACCCCCTGAATATATTGGTTCAAACCCACTAGATATGATAACAAGAATCCCCTGCTTGAGATAACATCTAGTGTAAGATTACGTGACTGTGCACCTTCCAATACCTTTGATTTTGTATTCCTTGAGGGTATCTCCTCCGATTTTTCATCAGTCCTTACTCCTTGCAGGAACCTCTAGCGTGTGCTGTTCACCTGCCTTCCAGATGATGAACGGCGAGACACAAACAAGGAAGGAGCGAGTGGTCATCCCTTATGGAGTCGGGTGTACCAAGAGGCGACGCTCCCATAAACAAGGTAGACATTACCTGTTATATATTATTCCTAACGAGTACCCAGTCTTTGCTCTTTAGACACAGTGTACGATATGTTAATCCTTTGTCCTCTGAGCACCATCTAGGCTTCCCTTGAGGTAAGTACACTTGCTGCGACTAGAAGTGACCTGGCTCTCGCTTGTATGAGGTTGGTAGAATCAATGAATATCAAAAACTATGAAGCTTTAACCCAAAATGACTTTCATTCTTTAGAACGTTGGAAATACACGAGACGTACCCATATTCAGACTCCTGCCAAGACAGAAGCGCAGATCACGGGTAATGTAAATAAACAGTGAATGATTAATGAATCCAACCTGTTAGTGCCAAAATCTCGTTTGAAATGCTACCATAGATATTTGGTCATTCATCTATCGTATGTTCGATATGACAGTCATTCATTCATTCTAATAGCACAATGAAATGGGTTATGATGTATTGACTCGTCGCTTATCTAGAATACTTGTGACTTAATATCTGAGGGTAACTACTTTCCTCCCCAGGGGAGGTTGTGTAGCCCTGGGGGAGGTGTGTAGCGCTGGGGGGAGGTGTGTAATCCCGAGGGAGAGGTGGAGCTTTTGAAGTAGAAGGAGAAGGTTCCTACTGTGCAGGAACCTCGGGAGGAGGGGTACTGACTCACCTGCAGCCAGGTTGTGGAAGGCGGTGAAGGCGCCGCAGTAGGAGGTGATGACGAAGATCCGCCACTGCCAGGGGCCGAAGTCTCCCACCTGCCGCAGGAGGCTCTGGAAGGCCTGGCTGCTGGTGCTGGGCGACTCCTCGTTGGCCTCGTCACTCGAGGTCGCGTCGTTCGTGAGGCCGTTGACCTCGCTCCTCCCGACCTTCTCACTCAACTCGAGTGAGTCTTTTTCCGCGGCCATCTTGAGTTAGTGTTGCTTCTGTTGACCACAGTCACAGGGGCGCTGGCCTAGAAGTAAGATAAAACAATATGTCTTCCAGGTCTTTATCAACGTAAATAAAGTTCCAGGTAATCTGTTGCTGCTTTTTTACATTTCTTGTTCACCACATCACTGCAGCTGAGCTTCGTTAAGTTTTCTTCACTTGTAAGTTTTCACACAGTTTGTCAGGTCGTGTGTTTTTCAAGTTTCACTGAAAATCAATAAACTTCGTTTTATGTTTTATCCAACTCTCTTCGCATTTCACCTTGTTTCGCTGGCGTTTGTTTTTCTCCTTGCTTGTGTCACTGTTTCACTCGTAAAGTTTGTAATCACCTGTAAAAAAAGAAAAAGAAATTTCATTAACTCTATGTTTCATGTCATCGTTAGTGCCGTCACCACCGACCACCACATTTTGGTCCGGGAAGGAGACTCAAGTCTGAAAAATAGATCTGTTACAAAAAACAGAATCTCGTGTATATTTTATTCTCTGCTTGCTTGGATTTTGTGTTTATTGACATACAGCTGACGCACTACAATCAAAGTCTTTGTCTTGCTGTAATCCAAATGTGTTGATGGTGTTGGCTGTGACCCCCTCTGGCAGTAGTTTATACCAGTGTTCGGGAACTCTACAACTGAAGAAGCTTTTGCCCACGTTTATGTTACCTCTTATTCTCTCTAACTTAATACCGTTATTTTCTGACCATTGTCTCTGTCTGCTGTGAAAAAAATTGTTGAGTTATGGTGTCGGAATTATGAGATCACAAGCCGCGGGGAAATAGGTCAGAGGAAAGTTTAAACTAAATTGCACGATAAAAAAAACTCTCAAGATCATTGCCGCTGGCTGTGTAACACCAAGATTTTCTGTGTCAAAGCCTGAAGTATGAACTCAAAGCGGAACGAAGAAACAGCTTACATTTATGTTACAGAAAGGCACGCCTGTCTGTTAGTTAGTCAGTTAGTTTGATAGGGTTAACGGCCAGCGACCTATGAGGAAGCTCAACCCTTTATGCTCCAAGACACATTCTTAATCATTTGTTCTAAATTACATTCAGCTTCCTCAAGGTGTAGTCGCTTGCCGAAGCATATATCTCTGAACCATAGTTTTGATTTTGACTTAATCAGGGACTTATGCACCATTGATGAAGATTGTATGTCGACACCACACTGGTTATTAGTTGGGTATTTTAGGGTATTTAGATGTCTTGAATATTCTTTTTCTTCACCAAGCGGTCAGTATGTGCTTTCCAGTTAAGTCTTTTAAACTATCAAACAACAAACCTAAAGATTTTTACTGAATTTCCAGAAGGGATCGGATGGTTGTCTGAACTTAGTTGCAACTTTGGGATTCTTTTCTTTTTCGTAAAAATAACATCGTTACTCCCAGCAGGTGAAAACTTTAAACCCCGCTGTGAGGTCCGTTGCTGGAGGGATCCAAGGACGTCGTGAATCCTGCCAGCCCAAAACTGCGCGCTTCTGGACGAGTGCCACGCAGCACAGTCGCCGGCAAACAGTGAGTATTGAAGGTTTCTGGGGACGGATGTTGGTGACAGAGTATCATTGGACATGATTATGAAGAGCTGGGCTTGGCACGCTTCCTCGTGGCTCTCCATTTTCCTTGCACAAAAGCGCTAGATATAACGTTTTGGGTTGCAAGGTTGACAACAAAAGTCCTGTTAGTTAATAGATTTTGGATTAAAGCTGCGGATTACCTCTTAAACCTAAGGCATGCAGTGTCATTACGAGCCCAGTTCGCCAAGTCATG
This sequence comes from Panulirus guttatus, assembly GCA_032361385.1. NCBI lineage: Eukaryota > Metazoa > Arthropoda > Malacostraca > Decapoda > Palinuridae > Panulirus > Panulirus guttatus. The sequence continues at coordinate 13,049 of JAUUDW010076359.1, forward strand.
TCACAGGCTTTTTTCAGTATAGAGAAACAGTGCAATTAGATGATCTTTTTTTGGAAATGACTAAGATATTATTTTCTAAATTTACTATATCGTCTCGTGTGCTTCTTTATTTACGAAAGCCACATTGTTGAAAGTTTAGTAACTTTCTTGACTCTACAAGGAAATGAAGCCTTTTGTTTACACCATTCACTCCATGAATCTGCATAAGCAACTCGTCAGTGCAATTGGTCGAAACGCATCTGGGCGCGCGAGACGCCCCCGCTCTCTTAGGGATGGGGACGACACAGGCGAAGCGCAATGCTTTCGTGAAATTTTGTTTGGTCCAAATGTCACTAAAAACATGCGTTAACCTAAATAAATTGTCTTTTAATTGGCTAGGTTTGTCTCCATCTCACGGGCCCGTCAAGACATCATTAATAGAGTCAAGTCGTATGTGGAGATTTTCCGTCCCTGAGTATGGGATATACTGACACCCGTCTGTGGACTCGGCATACCTTGTCATGTGATATCCCATGGAACAAGACGATGATTGTGCCAAACGTCGGTTATCTCAGGCATCAAAACAAACGCAGTATCCTCACCCCAGAACTACGTCAGCAGCTGAGGAACCCCGTAAGAACAGTAACATCTTCATCCGGAGAGCTGATAAGGCCGCAGTATACGTATTGCTGGGGAAGAAATAATACATGGGAAAATGCAACACCAAGCTCCAAGGGGGTAACTGCTGAGGCAGGAAGCCTGAGGTTTGAGATCACACGGGAATATGAACCAGGATACTTTTACCGGAATGTCATAACACACTAGCCTTGGCGCCCACTGAGACCGATCATATCCCAGATTCCCACGCCGCCATGCATGCTCGCCATAAGCCTCACCGACATATTTTTCTACCCTATATTCCTTCATCATACTCGCTGAAATCTACTGAGAAATTCATTGACGTGAATGAAGCTTCTACACCAAGCATCATGACCTCCCGTGGATGTTGTGAACCTTTTCACTAATGGGCCAGTAGAAAAGACAGCGAACATCATCGTGACTAAGTCTGCTCTGACCAAAGAATACAACCACTTAAGATTCCTGGCAACATGATGCGGGAGATGTTGAGAGCAGCTTCGAATGAAACACCATCCGGCAGTCGAAACGTTAAGTTGCGCCTCCGGGCAGATGGCGCAGCGATGAGGTACCCCTTTAGCTGTACTGTAGGCGAAAGCCTTCATGGCTCACGTACAGAACGTGGCATTAGACCAGAACTCCATTAAAAACCGGACATCTACTGCCAGTACGTCGACCATATTTTTGTGTGCATAGACAGTGAGAACACACTAGAGCTGCTTAGAGAGAAGATGCAAGAGGTATCCTCTTTCTCGACGTCTGTATAAACAACTGAGGGAGAGCGATTTCTAAATGATGTGTACAGGAAACCGACGGACGCAGGCCGGTGCCTGAATGGTGAGGGAGAGTGTGCCGATAGATATAAGGACAGTGTTATACGGGCGTACATCCCCAGGGCACTGAAAACATGCTCCTTGTGGCCGCTCTTGGACCAGGAATTACTGAAGATGCCATCCTAAGGAAACTTATGGAACGGTGCACGTCACCATCACTAACGGATCAACAAAAGAACTTGGCTGTATGCTACCCTACCGTAACACAATCACCCTAACATACAAAAAAGATGAAAAAGCGGTCAAGGATATCGCGACAAAAAGCTGGAAGTTGTCGTCGACTGTAAATGCCCCAAATAAACCAAGCTTATCATGTGTAAGAACACCAGTGCACCTTGGGACATTCTGGTGAAGAACAATATGGTATACCAAAACCATTGTGTGACTGAGAACTGCGCAACCCAAAATTAATGAAGGAGTACCTAGATAACACCACTTGGCGGGAAGATGGTATGACCTTCACGGCTGATAACATGCAAAGATGTACCTGTAGCATCGCATCAAACACGGATAAACGACGTCTACAAGTTTTGTGTTAGTACTTCATCAATCAACATACAATCGAACATGATTTTCACGAACTCAACTATTTGATGGTCTACAAATTTGACGTCGAGTAGAAGAAACCCCGTCAACGATCTGCAGCACCGAGCCATTCCTATTCCAGCACTCGAGTACGTAGCTGATTGCGGAAACAGTCTGGGTATACCATATGCACCAAAAAACCACAGGTTCAAGGAGAGGCGATTTTCGAGATGTTTCGCATATTACACATTCGAGGCACTGAAACAAAACTATTACAAGTAAGATATATAAAGAGGAAGCACAGTTCAGAAGTCAGGTGATATGAGGTAACACTGGAGTCTCACTGACGAGAAATGCGCATTTCTTCTGAGAAAAAATTGAAAAGAAAGAAGATTGTGGGTTAAGGATGCAGGCGATAAGGTATCGCCTGGTACAGCTAAGGCCACTCGTAGCGGCTGCCACAGAAATATTATAAATATCTGATTAACTTTATCTTATTATTCTCTCGATGCTTATGTCAAGGAGGCTCTTCATACCAAGGTAACCATTGAAGGAAGAGGTAACTTTAAATGCAAACGTTAGACAATGCAATGTTTATTGTTACTGATACTTTATTTGTTTATACGACAGTCTAACTGGAATAGAAGCTGAATGCGAATCGTGTCTTACACAATTCCGAAGGACTCATGCCCGTTAAAATGATACTTCTTATGCTTAACTGCTGTGGTAAAGTGTATGATTCATTAACATATTTCTGTATATAAAGTTCATGAGAGACTTAAAAGTCTAACGAAAGCAAAGGGTATGATCAGCAGATGCGATATAACAGGTGTGTTTGATTCATTAAAGTAATCCTAAAATAAAATTCATGACAAGCTTTACAATTTAACGAAAGCTTGTGGCTATGATCAGTAGATTGGACGGTACAGTGGCCACAGCGTGGAGGAATCATATCGCGGCCTTTACTTCCCACTGAATGGTAAAACTCGTCACTAAAATGCGCATAGTAACTTTTGCGTACAGCTTCCACCAGTCGTGTTAGATAACGGTCTCAGGTAGGCAAGAAGAGACTTAAATTGACCATGATTAAGCGGCGAGTGACCCG
>JAUUDW010076468.1:0-16125 GCA_032361385.1 Panulirus guttatus
TGTCACTTGAAACAGGGTCCCTCTGAGAGGAGTTTTATCAGGGGGTAAAGAGTTTCTTTCGGACCCCCTTCCTTCCCTTCTTCATTAGTCATTCTGTTTTTATTCTCTACGGTTTTATGCCATGAGCTATAAGACCAACAAAGGGTATGGAAGATGAGAGGGGGGTAGAAAGGAGTACTCTGTTGATTTTCTGCATTTTCTGAGATCCCAGTAAATTCCCGGGCCCCTTTTGGACCCTCGGGCCCGGGAACGACGTAACCCCTGCACAACCCTCACTCAGAGGCGCTGTGTAGGAGCGGACTACTGCCTTCACATTACTTTAATCTAATCATATACCGAGAGAGCACAAACTTTTCACCTGATACATTATCATCTTTAGTCTCTACCTTAATTAATCCACAATGAAATATCTTTCAGTTCTTTCTAACCTCATCTGAGTACATTTTCAAGATGTTTTCGTCCTTTCCTACCTTGAAGTTACTCTTCTATTTCGTTTCTGTCAGAAACAGTGTGCACCAACTCTCGTAGTTTCCTAGAGCTGGTCTTCTCTGCCTTTGTGTTGCTCGTTTAGTGCAATACACCTTTTTCTTGTTGCCTCAGCCGTGGAGTCACTGAATATGCATGTAATGATACGGTCCTTCAGATTGCATCATTCTTTATTTTCCTCTCTTTGGCCACTTCACCTGTCAAATCGGTTTAAATTATCCTTGTTTCTCCATTACTACTTGACCAAGTTAACAACTCATAAAGTCTAGTTTGTCACTTCTTGGCCTATTCAAGCATAAGTTGAATTTCCGGCCAACATATTCAGAACAGGAAAATTCTGAGGCTGTGCGACAGTTATAGGGTTGAGCAATGTACCTACGCTTTTCCTTAATCCACCACAAAGAAAGAAAGTCGATACTTATGTTTTTGGTTTGGTGAGGCAACCTAGAGTGCGTTCACCCTTGTGTCGTACGTGTAAAACTAGAATTAAACACATTACATCATACTAATCATCTCATGAAATCTACCCCACATTTAGTAACAGCTTATTACTGCTTTGCAGAATGGAAATATTCTTGCTTCGCTCGAGGTAATTGGTCTCTGAAGATAAAGATGGATAAATTCATAAATGCCTTATTGATTTCTTTATTCTCATTACGTTACCTTGGGCTGGTTTTTGGAACTGTGTACAGTATTGGTGAAAGAAGATCGTCCCAGTGACTGAATCTTTCATAACTGTTACCTGATGTTCGAAAACATTTTTGTTTTTCATTGCATCATTGTAATCTTTCTTCATAGCACTGGTCAACAAAATGTCCTGTTGACATCTTTCGCCATGCTCATTACTGATTGCCCCAAGATCTTGCGGGAAGAAGTCTAAGTGAGAGTCCAAAAAGTGGATTTTTAGACTCATATTGCTCCCCAGAGCTTTGTACGAAGTTAATAGATCTTTTACTTACATCACAGTAGCTTTCTGATCTGTGATTCCCAAAAAAATCTGTGTGAACTCTCTTAAATGACACTATGCATTTTTTTTTAACTTCATATAACTCTTCATCGAAGTTTTTTCAACTCGAAGCAGTTCCCTGATCTGTCGTCCTACAAAAATACCCTTCTTGATTCTTGCATCACTGTTTCTGGGGAATTTACTTCCTCAAATATATGAATCCATGGCCAGTTTTATCCATTCCTTTGACGTTCTTCACCAGCCCGAGTTCAATTTGCAAAGGAGGTATATACATTTTCTCAGGATCAACAAAAGGAGGATTGATGACATTCTTTTAACAGTGAGTCAGTGATGTTCGTTTTGGCCACACTTTCTTTCCATAATGATTTATCTTGTCGTGGCTGTCCCACTCACAGAGGAAACAACAGAACTTCGTGTAACCAGGTTGTATTCCCAGTAAGCGCCACAACCTTTAGGTCACCGCACACATTCCACTTAAATTCCCCTTACTTAATTTTTTCCGAGACGCTTCATGTTATCAAACGATCCCTTCGAGTTAAGAGCGTGAACCATCGGAGCGGAAGAGAGCTTATTTCCATTGTGTGGAGTAGAACCGCTTTCAAGTTTACTGCAGACTCATCTGTTATATTCGTGGACAAGTGCCTCCATAACATCATTACAAAACACCAGACCATCTTCAAGGAGAAAAAATCTTTGAAAACGACATGGCGATCACGATAAAAACAAACTTTAGTTTCATTCTGGAGAAAATTTCAACCCGTTAACTTGGAATCCAAAATTTCGGCTTGTCTCTTAGACAAATTTAATTCTAGGCTTGAGCTTTCAATAAGAACTTATTGCACTTCACAAACGATGAAAATAACTGTGTTTGTTAAGCTTTTTGTTTCAGAGGCTCCGTAGAGCATTGGTACATATATACTATACGTAATGATATGCGAATTTGCTGAGAAAAAAAATGTATGGTTGATAGAAAAATTCTGAAAACATCTTTGGATTCAGCGTGCATAAATACTCAAGGAATTTTTTTTCCATGGGTCAAAATCTTTATTGACCAATGCAATCTGCTCTTTATGCTGACAGATCGATTTGTGGTGTAGGGAAACCTGTTGCACATTAAACCAGTATGATTACATAAACTTTCGTAAACTGATATTCATGAGCAGATGTTTAAGGGGACGACATATTGGAAATAGTTGCGGCTCAGTTTTTGAAGTGATTAGAAACCTAAGAAAAAAGAAACTGTTTCAGTGGCAGTTTATCTTGACAAACGTGCAGTTACAGCGTTAATAGACCTATTTATCTTGTGTTTCAAATTTTCGTACAATTCACGTTTCAGACTGGATGTTACATATGTCGTAACAGGAAAAAAATTATCATCATGTGAGTAGTGCATCTGGTGGGAGCGAGAAAGTAGGTTTATTACCCGTTACTATGTTTTGAGGTAATTATCTATTATTATTTTAGTAAAACTTGGGTTTCAGTTGATAAAGTTATTTATGACGTAAAAGAGAAAACAGGTTATAAGGTCGTTGGTGTAGAGGATAGGAACGGGCGTTAACGTGCGACTCTATAGGCTCTGAACGCCTTTGTGGCATCAGCTGTTCGGTGACAAGTGAACGCCTTCACGGAGCATCCACATCGCTTCCCTTATAGCCTGATAGAACATCATCCAAAGATCGCAATGAAAAATGTCGGTGCCGAGTGATATCCTGTGCCTGGAGGAAGATGGCTCCATAGAACTCGGGGAGAGCATCGAGGGCCTGTGTTTCCACCAGGCGCTCAATGTCTTCCTGGTGACTACCCGTCATGACAGGCTTAGAGTCTTCGACCCCCACTCCTCCCTCAAGCTCTCAGACGTCCACCTGCATGGTAAGTCTGTAATAGTCTGAAGGATACTTGAGCATTTTAAACATGGGTAAAGTAGGACTCAGCAAATTTGGAGTCATCTGTTAGGGTTAATCAGAGGATGCTAACAACGGGTGGAGAGGTGTCGAAGTGCAATTAGCATCGTTGAGTTGTTACGTCCTTTGAGCGGCAAGTGTATTGTTTTTATGTATATTTTAGTGGTTTTTGATGCAGGAAATGTAATTGTTAGTGTGTAAATTAAAGTTTTACATACGTTTGGTTTACGGGTGATTGATAGAACTAGGAGTTCTGTCTTGGAAAGAGGGGATGGTCTGATTGGTCGTTACACCATGTTTATGTGTTATTGTGAGTCATCACAGATGACCACAAGTCGTCACAAACTACTTGCAGTCGTTTGTGATGACTCGCACTAACTTATAAACATGGTTTAGCGACTATACACTCCATCTAAAAATTCCAATATAGAATTTTGTATTCAAACCATCAACAGGAAATCATACTCATGGAAACCTGTAATACTCACTTCAATAGTCACATTTACTGTTTCATAAATGAATATGATAACTATATTGATAAATAGTACAGACAAAGTGTGACATATATGTGCTCTGGATTCATGTTGAAAAATTTTAAGGAAAAATTACTGGGGAATAACAGTAGATTTGCTTGCATGACTGTCCAAGGACTGTGCTTGTGTTGTCGTTGAAGTTTATATTTCAAAGCCTCTGTTCATGTTTTGAATTTAAACATTCTTGAGATTCCTTGAAGTGATCAGGTTATTTATAAATGATTAGATACAAGTGTTTGGAAATACTTTAAACAGGTCACCTTGTTAATTGTGGAAATTTATTGAATATATGATAAAATTAGATTTATTGTGTAGGTTAAACTAAGATCTGAGGATTTTAATTGAGATTTTAGATTTTTTATATGTTTCCTTACCTTTGTTACCTTTGTGAGGCTGCATGTCTTCGCGGTCATTATTTAAACAGTAGCGAAACCTTTGTTGTTAACTTGGAAATTTAAATCCAGATACTAAATAAACTTTACAGAGTTGTTTTCCATCATTTAAAGAATTGGATGGTGTAAGACTCCTAATTCTGGAATATTCATATACACGCTTTGTATTGGTCTCAGTCTGCCTGAAGGTATCCTGCAGTCAGGTTGTATACAAAGAATTGTGACTTTTTATTAAATGATTTTGCAGTCCTTAGAATTCTAAGTGGCATCAAGTGATAGAGGAGTCAATAGAAAGCGTGTGAACTGTCTGTTGTATATTGTATTAAAAAATGGTTACATTTTATTTAATGGACTTTGGCATTAATGGACACCCCCTCCCCTGTATTAGTTCATTAAATCGAGGGATTACTGTACTTATTTTCTGCTGTAGGAGTCCCTTCTGTTTTTTTTTTGAGGCTCCTGCAATACTCAGGAAGCTGACCACGTTGGGAACATGGGACCACAGGTCAAAAAGTGTTGTGATCTGTGTTTGTCCATGTGCAGAGAGTGCGGTTGAGTAGTAAGTACTTGGTGTCTTCATTATCGTAGTTGTATGATGAGCATTAAGGATTTTGGCATATGTTGAAACTGTTAGTAGGGTTTTAATGTTGGGTTTTGTCCAAAGAATAAGCAGGAGAGTGTGGCTTATGTTTCTCTAGGGAGCATGGTTCCTGATGGATGTATGTCTAGTGGTGTAAGACAGAATTGGCAGATCAGTTGTTTTGTTTTTATTTCTCCAAGGGATTCAAAGTGTAATCTTGACATTGTTTATTCATAGGGGATGGCAAGAATAACATTCTGTGTGTCTATCATGGAGAAAGCAACAGTGTGGTGGTGTGTGGAGGACGGACAGTGGGAATGCGCCGCGACCACCATGGCGTTCTTCTTCTCGGCACTATCCTCCAGGCTCCTGTGGCTGCGCCAGAAGAAACAGTTACAGTAGAAATGCTATTGTCAGAGGTGAGAATATATGTGCTAGCACTTATTTCAAGAGGTGTCTTGCCATCAATATTGGTAAAAGATAATGCAAAGGTCATTAGGGAAGTAAAAAGTGAGGTGGATAGCATGAACTTACAAGGGGACCTAGACAGACTCCTGAGTTGGGCAGTGAAATTCAGCCTTAGTAAAAGTAAAGTAATGAGGATGGGTCACTGTGACAAAAGACATTAGCATAAAAACTGTATTATCTAGCAAGAAATGAGATGCAGGAATATGTGTGAGAAAGATACGATGGATTCTACATCATCCTTAATCTGTCGTCTAATTCCTTTCTTAGGAGAGTAGTTATGGAGACCAAGGGTGTGCTGGAAAATATTAGAACTGAGGAAATAGTGAGTAAGCTATTCATGTTTCACATAATGCCAAAATTGGAATAGGATTCTCAAAAAAGCACAAAGAACTAATAGAGAAGGTCCAGAGGAAGGCAACAAAGATTTTGCCAGAAATAAGGGAGCTAAGTTACAGGGAAAGGTTAGAGGCCCAAAATTTACCCATTATGGAAGAGAGAAGTGTGATGGGTGACCAGATCACAGTCTTTAACTTTTATACCAGGTTGACGATGAAGACTGAACAGTTCGAGAGAGATATACAGATAGAACATGCCATGATATTAAGCATGAAACTTGTTAAAAAAGATATAAAGAAGTAATTTTATGGCATGAGTGGTGGATGAATGGAATTGAAATAGAATGAAGGAGGAAATGATAAGTGCTTATGGTATACAGAAGTTTATGTTGATGGAGAATGTTCAATCATTAGGCCCCACAAGTGTTAAACTCCATCCTAGTCATCAGTCATTAGGCCCCACAAGCGTTAAACTCCATTCTAGTACAGAGCATGAAGGGAGATACAGGGATGATTAAATATGGGAATGAAATGTGTTAGAGGACGAGTATATTTCTGCTGCATTTTTAAGTGAAAGAAGTTGAATTTCTGGTCAGGTTTATGGGTACAGAAAACATTGATTGGGAATGAAAAAAAGATAAATAATGTAAGTTTTTCATCGAAATGATGGATGGAGTGTTATATTGGTTTGAGCATATGCTTTAAAAAGTGGGTAGATTTAGTAAGGCGAGTTATTATGATTAAGTTGATTGAAATTATGAGAGGATAATGAGGTTGTGATGTAAGGACAGGAAGTATAGGTTAGAAAGTATAGATGATTCTGGTAATTCATGTTAAGGTCTTTTGTATTCGTACTGATGATAAGATTTATCACTTCAGTGTACAGAGTGTACTGAGAGACTTGAGTTTGCAGATGTGTACTTGCCTTTGTTTTAAAAAATACTCTTGATTTTTTACATCATATTTACTTTTATTGTTTTTTTAAGGGCATCCAGCTACAGCAGACACTTGCATTTGGGGAGCTAAGCAATATCGATCATGCTTCAGAGGTGCGGGAGGCTCTGGCCCAGGGCATTGCTGCTCACCAAGCACAATCACGTATTAACCCCAAATTAGCCAAGGTAAGCCAGTTTTGCCTTTTAAAGTACTGCAGTTTGGTAATTAGTTTGCATTTCATACCTGTCGGCTTTTTCCTGCATTAGTGAGGTGTTATCAGGAACAGATGATTGAGCCATAGAAAAAAATCCTTGCTTGGCTCCTTCCTCTGTTCCATCCTTTGGAAAGTGATACAAAAAGGGAATATTTTTAGTCCCCTGCTCCTGTACCAATTTTGTGTCATTTTCTGACACACAGGATATATGAGGGTAGTATTTTATTTTCTCTCCAGTCTGTCTATTTATCTGTCTCTCTATCTATCTATATATATCTGATTGGAACTCCCTCAAAGGGGTGGCCATGGCAACAGTGTCCATAACTAAAGAACTCCAGTGCTGCTTCTTAGCCTGTAGTGCCTCACCCTTAACAGGCCACTGGTAGAGGACAACTTAGCGTAGTGTTTGCAGAAGCTCTTACCTAATGTTCCTTATGACTGCTTCTATCAAAAGCTCCTACCTACTACTTTTACCTAATGTTTCTACCTAATGCTCCTGCCTAAATGTTCCTACCTACTACTTCTACCTACTGCTCCTACCATTTTACCAAAAGGCAGGGCTAGTGCATAGTGGTCACCGCAAGAAAATATAGAGTTATGATGAATAAGCTGCATGAGTCAAGTGTTGTCAAGTGTTACATATGACAAGGGGAGATTGTATGTTGTGGACAGAATGACAGTAATCCACATGTTACTGAGGTGGAAAAAAAAGACAGCTACCTAGATCACAGGAATGCAGCTTGACAACCATTAATGTGCTGGCTCACTAAGCAGATGTCACTAACCCTCCTGATACCCAAAAGGGTAGTACTGGTAATATACCTCCCTGGTCGTTGGCTGCCTACCAAGCATAAACTTCCAACAAACAACATTACAGAGTGCTCATTCTCAATCTTCTCAAATACGTAATTCTGCTTCACAGAACCCCAATGACAAACTAAAAATTCTGCACATCGATGCCAGTAATATTAAGAACAAACACACACAAATAACCAGTCAACTCAGAGAATGCAACATCCATATAGCTCAAAATAATTTTCACTTTATCTTCCATCTCCAATCAGGTTTCCCCATTCTCCTTATTTCCTCCTCTTTCTGACACATTTATCTGTTTTGTCAACATTTCCTCACTCATTCTCTCTGTATGTTCAAACCATTTCAGCACCCTCTTCTGCTTTCTCTACCACACACTTATTATTATCACACGTCTCCCCTACCCTTACATCACTTACTTGATCAAATCACCTGACACCACAAACTGTCCTCAAACATTTCATTTCCAACACATCCACCCTCCAGCGCACATCCCTATCTATAGCCCGTGCCTCGCGACCATATAATATTCCTTCCAGCATACCAATTTTTGCCCTCACAGATAGCATTATCATTTCTACACATTCTTCAGTGCTCCCAGAACCTTTGTCCCTTCCCCCACCCTATGACTCACTTCCACTTGTATGGGTTCCAATTGCTGCTATGTACACTCCCAGCTATCTAAAACACTTCATTTCCTCCCATTTTTCTCCATTCAGACTTACATCCTAACTAACTCGTCCCTCGACTCAGCTGAACCTAATACTAATGACCTTGCTTTTATCCACATTCACTCTCAACTTTCTCCTTTGATAACCTCTTCCAAACCCAGTAACCAACTTCTTCAGTTTCTCACTTAAATCAGCCACCAGTGCTGTATGATTAGTAAAAAAACAACTGGCTCACTTCCCAGGCCCTTTCATTGTTATTATTATCATTATCATTACAGTTTAATTTTTGAAAAAAAAAAAAAGGGGTGACAGTGCTGCTGTTTGGTTAGTGAGGATTTTTATGTCTGGCTTAAGGTGAAGTGCCCAAGGACTCACAGAATGCCTATATTATGCCATACTATAAAGGCTGGGGGGAGGGGACAAAAGTAAGTGCTTGAATGATGAGTATACCTCATAAATTGTATGGAAGAGTGGTGTTTGAGAGGGTTGTGCCATGTACAGAGTACCAGATTAGGGAGGAGCAGAATGACTTCAGGAGTGGTAGGAAATGTGTGGACCAAGTGTTTGCCTTGAAGGCATTGTGTAAGAAATAATTGGAGATAAAGAAGTATTTGTATATGCCATTTATAGGTACGGAGAAAGCATGTGAAAAGTTGATAAAGATGCCTTGTGGAAGGTGTTACAGATAAATATGTAAGGTGGGATGAAAGCTACTAGTAGCCACGAGGAATTTCTGTCGGAAGAGTAAGGCATGTGTATATGAAAAGGGGAGGGAGGAAGGTGAGCGGTTTCAAGTGAAGTTAGGTCCTTTTTTAGGGTGTGTGATGTCCATATGTCCGTTTGATCTGTTAACAGATGGTGTGGTGAGGGAAGTAAATGCAAGGATCTTGGAAAGAAGGTAGGTCTACAGTATGCTAGATGTAAAGTGCCTGGGAGGTAAGTCAGATGCTGTTTGCAGATGACATGGTTCTGGTAGCCAACTCAAGTGAGAAATTACAGAAGCTGGTGTCTGAGTTTGGAAGAGCGTGTGAAAGGATGAAGTTGTGAATTAATGTAAATACGAGTAAGGTAATAAGGTTTAGCAGAGAGTCAAGAAAGGTTTGTTTGAGTGTGAGTTTGAATGGAGGGGACCCTAGAGGAAGTGTGATTTAGATACCTACATGAGGATATGGCCATGGAACCATGGGAGCTGAAGTGAAGCATAGGGTGGGTGAGGAAACAATGGTTCTGGGTGTATTTAGGAGTGTGTGAGGAGAGAGGTTTCTCTTTGTGAGGGCTAAGATCAGCGTGTTTGTTGATATGTTAGTCCTGACAGTGCTTTATGGGTGCAAAAATGGGTCTTAAATGCAAAAGAATGGAAGAGGTTGGATGAATACTAGAGAACAGCATATGGTGTCAGGAGGGTTGACAATGTAAGGTATGACAGTGTAAGATGGAGATGTAGTAGTAACCGCAGTATGATTGAGAGAGTTGAACAGGGTGTGGTGGAATATTTTTGTCATATGGAAAATATGAGTGAAGAGGGACTTGACTTTTAGAGGATATACATATCAGAAGCAGAGGGAGCAAATTGGAGTATTGCCTACGTGCCTTAGAGTACCTACAACAAGACTTTGCCAGGATGGCAGGGATAGCCCATACAGCTCATTGCATGTCTTTCTTGTGGAATTATACTACACGTTGCCAATCAAAATTCCAGCAATCATTATTCCGGTTCCATCAATTTTCCGGCAGGAATCTCTGTGTGCTCTGTACCTGCATGGTGAGCAGTTAATGATGATGATGATCCTGACAACTCACCTGCTACCTGTATTTAACTTTTTCTACTGTGTACAGTACTAAATGAAAATTCTTCAGAACTGTGCTGTAACTCCAGCATGTTACCAGTAGAGTACTGTATCATTTTACTGCACCCAAACCATTATATTCAGTTGTCCAACATTAAAAGTTCACTTGCTTTTCATTTAGTGTTTAATTTTCTTTCTTTAAAATACTGTAGTCATTTTCTGTTACATTATATACAACATATATAGAGTCAGGAGGCAATCAATCAATTGTATGGAAAAAATTGAAAAACCGGCAGCCATGAGGTCCCAAGGTTGCCGGATTTTTGACTGGCAACCTGTATTGCTTTCTGCCTCAATGCCTTTCAAATAATCATGTATTTGAGGTTCATCAGGGATTGACTTAAGGCAAGAATCTGATCTCTTGAATGTTTCTATAGTCACTCAGTATAATTTTCTGGTACGTGTAAACTGAATAGGAATGATAAAGGCATACGCCTAGAATACAAAAACTTACTGTACTTTGACAACAATATTTAAAGGTTTCAGATTTCTTATGTCTGGATTAATTTTGTAACAAGTATTCTGCATTGTTGTCCATTTTCAAAAGGAATCATCGTCTCTCATCAAACTTCATACTACTCCCACTCACCTTCCTATAGTCTTCATTCTGCCTTGATGTTCATTTTCATGACTTAATCTCACTGAGCAATTTCCCTTTTAATAACGCTTTATAATGCATCTTTCTATTGTCTTCACACTATCTCAACTCCAACCTCTGCTATTTCATTGATATCTTGCAACTTTTCATTTTGCAGCTCTTGGAGGTTAAGATCTTGCTATAACCTCTTGCTTATATCTTTCTCAGACTCTATCCTCATTGCCTTATCTCCATTTCCATTCCTAGACCATACAGAGTTAAGGAAGGTCAGCCCACATTAGAATCTTATGATCTGATAAGCTCCTAACTTTCTCATAGATTTAGCATTTTATATATGTCATGTTCTTTTGTACTGAAAAATATCCCACATCCTCTCTCATATATCCTGTCTTCTGTGTGCTGCCACCTCTTGTATTTTATGGTCATCCTGGCACTGAAAATGCTTATTTGTAACATTCACTCCTGTTAAGTATAAATATGCAATATAACCTTCTCAACATAACTTCTTGGACCCACATCTGCATATTTGTCCTTTTCTGTCTCTCACATGTTTATTAGCATCACATTACATTATATCCCCAGCATCTATTTCTTCAACTCCATATGCAACAATAAAATAATCTTTAACATTACACACAAAACTGCTAAGTAATGACCTCAATTTTTTCTTATTTGTAATAGAAAATGTTTTCATACCACAGACCCATCAAACGAATTCCTACATTTTTCTTTGCACAGCCATCCTTACCATCTAAAATCACAAAAGCCTGACTTCTCATTCCATTTATGTCATTTTTTCCAGAATTCCTTTACTTTGTCTCTTATTTACCCTTCTAAGAAATATGTACAACTGGCATCCTCTAATATTCATCTTTTAATCTTGTCACATTCCATCAATTAAAAAAATCATATTATGCCTTAAGTAATTGCAGGTGCTGCTTACATCCACATAAACTTAATGTGGAAGTAACAGATTCTGTTTTTTAAAGAGGTGCAGCATAACAGAACACACTATTTGCTAATGAAAGTAAGGATGGTATTGTATATATATTATGATCATAGTGAGTCACGTTCAGTTGTGTCCTGCTGTAATGAATCTTTCCCACCTAAGAGGATTTCTCTCTCAAGAGTTCATGAGGTGTGCACATATTTGTAAGTTTTCAACATTATTTTTGAAATATGGGGAATGTGTTCCTCCTATATTAGATTTTGATTTATGTCTTTGAAAGAGTATGTATTAAAGTTTACTATGCTCCCCTCAGAATAATCTTCACATGATGTATGGTAAATCAGTTGTGACATCTGCTACATCAATCAACCCCACAATAACTGAGATTCCAGAACTAATGCATCTTAAAGAAGAGGAGAGAATAAGGGCTAAAGCTGCAAGTGCAAGTAGTATGAAACACTTCTGTATTACTTTTTAGCCTCTTCACTGCTCTAGGCATCATACGATGTATTTGGTAGTAACTATTGTGCATTTCATGTGACTTTTATTGGTTTCTGCCATCCTTTATAGTCTTAGCTGATATCTGCTTCCAGTAATTACCACAGATACACACTAGATAGGGAAAAACAGATACACACTAGATAGGGAAAAAGAAATTCTACCTCATTCCCCGCATGTCACTGAAGATGACTAAAGGGGAGGGGAGTGGGGATATGGAAGCCCTTCCCTTTTTCCATTTAAGTTGCTAAAAAAGGAAACAGAGGAAGGAGCCAGGCAGGGAGTGCTCATCCTCCTCACAGGCTCAGACTAAGTTGTTTAAATGTGTGTGTATGTAACTAAGATGAGAAGAGAGGAGAGACAGGTAGTATGTTTGGGGAAGAATGTGGATGTTCTGGCTCTGAGTGAAGCAAAGCTCAAGGGTAAAGGGGAAGAATGGCTTGGAAATGTCTCAGGAGTAAAGTCAGGTGTTGGTGAGAGGACAAAAGCTAAGGAAGGAGTAGGACTACTCTTGAAGCAGGAGTTGTGGGAGTGTGCGATAGAATGTATGGAAGTAAATTCTAGATTGATGTAGGTACAACTGAAAGAGGATGGCAAGAGAAGGATGATTACTGATACTTATGCATCTGGTCATGAGAAGAAAGATCATGAGAGGTTAGTGTTTGGGGAGCAGTTGAGTGAGTGTGTCAGCAGTTTTGGTGCACGAGACCAAGTATTAGTGATGGGCAATTTAAATGCGAAGTTAAATAATATGACAGTTGAGAGTATGATTTGGGCACATGGGGCATTCAGTGTAATGAATGGAAATAATGAAGAGCCTGTGGTGTGTGTGTGCTGAAAAAGAATGAAGATTGGGAATACCAGGTGTAAATTGAGGGATATACACAAGTATGTGCATTTGAGTGGTAGTGATGGTCAACAAGCATTATTAGAGTATCTATTCTTTGATAGGTGCGTATAAGAGAGACTTTTGGATGTAAATGTGCTGAGAGGGGCAGCTGGTGGCATGGATCACTATCTTGTTGAGGCGAGGGTGAAGATTTGCAGAGGTTTTTGAAAAAGAGGAAACAATGTCAGGGAGAAGAGAGTAGTGAGAGTAAGTGAGCTTGAAAAGGAGACTTGTAGGAAGAAATACCAGCAAGGATTGAGCGTAGAATAATATAAGGTGAGAGTAAATGAAACAAGGGGAGTGGGAGATATTTAGGGAAGCAGTGATGGCATGTGCAAGAGATGCATGTGGTATGTAAGAGGTTGGAAGATTAGAAAGGGCTGTGAGAGGTGGGATGGAGTAAAGTTGTTAGTGAAAGAGAAAGGAGAGGCTTTTGGGCAGTACTTGCAGGGAAGGAGTGCAGATGATTAAGGGATGTATAAGAGAAAGCAGTAGGAATTCAAGAGGAAGGTGCAGGGGTTGAAAAAGAGGGCAAATGAGAGTTCAGGTGAGCGAATATAATTAAATTTTAGGGAGAATAAAAAGATGTTTTGGAAGGAGGCAAATAATATGCAAAATACAAGAGAACAAATGGGAAAGTTGTTATAAAGGACAAAAGGATAAGTGATAACAGGTGTGGATGAAGCAAGTAAGAGATGGAGAGAGCATTTGCAAGGATTGTTAAATATGTTTGATGATGGAGTGGCAGAGTAGTGTGTTTTGGATGGGGTGGTGTGCAAAGTGAGAGTCATGGAGAATGGTTTGGTGAAGAGAGAAGAGGTGATTAAAGCCTTGCGGAAGATGAAAAGCAGCAAGGTGGCTGAAGTGGATGGTATAGCTGTTGAATTTATTAAGAAAGGGGATGAATGTGTTGTTGAGTGGTTGGCTAGGATATTCAGTGTACGTATGGACCGTGGTGAGGTGCTGAAGGATTGGCAAAATGCATATATGGTGCCATTATGTAAAGACATAGGGAATAAAGGTGAGTGTTCAAACTGCAGAGATATAAATCTGTTGAGTATACCTGGTAGGTTGTATGGTAGGATATTGTATGACATGGTGAATCCATTTACAGAGCATCATATTGTGGAGAAGCGGTGTGTTTTCAGAAGTGGTACTGGATGTGTGGATCAGGCGTTTGCTTTAAAGAATCTGTATGAGAAATATTCAGAAAAACATGAATTTTTTTATGTGGCATTTATGTATCTGGAGAAGTCATATGATAGGGTTGATACAGATGATTTGTGTACAGTCATAAGAATATATGATGTTGGAGGTAAGCTGCCAGAGGCAGTGAGAAATTTTTATCAAGGGTGTAAGGCTTGTGTACGAGCAGGAAGAGAGGAGAGTGAATGGTTCCAAGTGTATTTTGGTCTGCAGCAGGGTTGTATGATGTCATCATGGACGTTTAATTTGTTTCGGATGGGTTGGTGAGGGAGGTAAATGTGAGAATCTTGGAGAGAGGAGAGAGTTTACTGTCTGTAGGGCTAAGAGGGCTTGGGATATGAGTTAATAGTTGTTTGGTGATGAAACAACACTGGTGGTATATTCAAGTTAGAAACTGCCAAAGTTGGCAACTGAGTTTGGAAAAGTATGTGAAAGGAGAAAGTTGAGAGTGAATATGAATAAAAGCAAGGGTTAAGGGACAAGTTAGTTGGGGTGTCAGTTTGAATGGAGAAAAATTGGAGGAAGTGAAGAGTTTTAGATACCTGGGAGTGGACTTGGCAGCAAATGGAACCGTGGAAGTGGAAGTGAGTCATAGGGTAGGGGAGGAGGCAAAGGTTCTGGAAGCACTCAGAAATGTGTGAAAGAGAGAACGTTATATGGAATGGCAAAAATGGGTATGTTTAAAAGCATAGTAGTCTCAACAGTACTATATGGATGAGAGACATGGCTTTAGATTGTGATGTGCAAAGAAGGGTGGATTTGTTGGAAATGAAATGTTAGAGGACAATATGTGATGTGACTGAATAAGTAAGGATTGGGTAAGAGAGATGTGTAGTGATAAAAAGAGTGTGGTTGGGAGAGCAGAGGAAGGTGTGCTGAAATGTTTTGGACATATGTAGAGAATGAGTGAAGAAAGGTTGACAAAGTAGATATATGTGCGAGAAGTGGGGGGTAACAAGGCGAACTGACAGACTAAATTAGAGCTGGAAGGATGGAGTGAAAAAGATTTTGAGCAGTCGGGACCTGAACATGCTGGAGGGTGAAAGGTGTGCATGGGATAGAGCGAATTAGAACGAGTGGTATACTGGGGTTGACTTGTTGTCAGTGGACTGGACTAGGCATATGAAATGTCTGGGGTAGACCATGGGAAGGTCTATGGGGCCTGGAAGGGGATAGGGAACTATGCTTCAGAATGTATGTGAGCAGATATGGCCTTTCTTTTTATGTTCCTGGTGCTACCTTGCTAATACGGGAAACCGCTATCAAGTATAAAAGATGATCACTAGATTTGTACTGCTTTTGCTGAAAAAAGTATCATTTGCCCACAGATCATCTTAGTAGGTGCATGTACTTTGATTTAGTGTGATGCTACACATACACATTCACTTTGATAAAGAGGGAAGGTGATACATATTCATAATTATTTTTTTCTTCTAAAGGCAAATGGGAAGAAAAATAAGTATTTATGGAAGGCAGAGCAAAAATTAGAGCAGAACTATAATATTTTTAGGAATTTTTTAACAGTGACTCACTGAAATAATAGTTATTGAGGTGAATAGAAATACTAAGGGTTTTGGTAAGGTTGTAGCTATTCACTAGTTGTCTGGTATTTAATGAAATTCGTATGAACTATGTAATTCCAGCACAGTTAGATTGCAATCATTTCATGCAGTGCAGTTACAGACAAAAATTGCAAAATCATGTGTATCAGTTTCTTGTTATGTCTTATGTAAGCATCCACTTTCTCTCACCCAAGTAAAACACCAAGAATGCAAGGAAAATTTAGTTCTATCTATCTGGCTGCCTATATCTCTGATGCCTGTTCCCACATGGAACTCCCTC
>JAUUDW010076689.1:0-15791 GCA_032361385.1 Panulirus guttatus
ATTGATATTTTCTGAGTTGTGGCTAAGGTTAGGGCATAACAAATATACATTTTCAGTCATGTATACTTTTTACAGATTTACAAGCTTGTTTGATGCAGTTTTAATGTCTTTGTCTGTATGATAACTGAAACAATACATGATAGAAGCACGATCTACCATAGGTACTGTATATGGGTGATGAGCTGCTTAATTTTTTTGGGGGGGCATAAGTTTCCTGAAGATTTTTTTATTGTCCAGTTCTGTATATTGGGAGGTCCATGTTTTCGGAATGTTATATGGAACGACCCGCGTTTTTTGTTTTTTTTTTTTTTTTTTTTTTTTTTTTTTTTTACATTGCAGTTTGATGATTATGATTTTATTACACAATAGTCATGAAACTTCATATTTCAGGGGCGGTCGTGGAAAAGGTACTGAGAGACAAGTGTCAGCAGACGGTGTATACACTAATCACCGTTTCATGCAGTCTGTTGGGGCTTTAGTTGGCCTCCCAGTAAGGGTAAGATTCCCAAAACAGTCTTGAAGTAATGATAGGTTAGGCCATTCCTTTCGAAGTTGTTTTGACCATTTAGTTGTTTATATGATTTTTTTTTTCTTGTCTCGTTCTTAGAAGATACCAAAAATGCTTCTTTAGATTTGAAAATAGTTGTAATGTTTCAGTATCCTTAATGTGAAAGTTGTGCGTATATAATTTTTGGACAGTCTCGTTCAGCATGTTCAGCACTCGGCTCTTTGCAAGAGGGCTAGATCCCACCCACCCAATCTGCTTCATAACCACTTCACAAATAGTAAGGACAAGTTTATTGCTATTTAACACTTAAGAAACATACAGATTCCCCCCTTTCCCAACTAACATCATTTTCAAAACACACGCATTGTAACTAAACATGCACTTAACAATCATCTTTTGAACCCAGGCTAAACGACACTACTTCAGACATACATCCATCGGAAACAACAATCTCCATGTATGTATGAGTTATGCTTTCTTGTCTCTGTTTTGGACACCACCTATATCTGCAGCATTAGGAACACTGATTAAGTACATCAAAGCGGATTAAGTATATCACAAGACCCTTCATTCCCGAGATGCAACTTCCGTACTGAAGTCACTTAACACTTCTCAGTTGTCTTGCAAATTACAAGATGTACACAGACCACCACCACTTTTATTGACCTGTTAACCTATATGTAGAGTCTCCAAGACAGTCATATTGCACTCACTCTTTCTATACACCTGAATTATTTCAGCTCACTTTGGTCAGCTCTCCCAGTGAGATGCATCAACCACCTTATCTGTTTCTAATGCTGTCATTCCTCACATTACCACATTTCCTTGAGTGTTTTCTAGAGATTGAATATGTATATGTGAATATGGGTGTTGCCGGACTGCCTGCTTAAGCTTACACTGTGAGTGGAAACTCACCTTTGATAAGGCTGTGTCTATACCAGTTGAAGAAACTAGAGTACAGTTGTATTAGACAACTCAGTTCATAGAGGTTCATCCTGTCCCTGCCATGGAGAGCAGCAGCCTTTAAGCTGTAGGTGCCCTTAGATCACTGAGAAGGAGGTTCTAGGATTATATTATAATAGTATACCATTGCATGTCACTGAACTCTGCCATGTAATTGTACCATAAGGGGAAAGTCACCTTAGGCAAGGCTGTGTAACTGTCTGTTGCTTGAAATGAGTGCTGTCTTATCAAAGAGCTTTTCTCTCCATTGGAGCCCATTCTTTCCTTGTTACTGGGAATAGTGCAACCTCGAAGCTGTACGATCCCCCTTAGAGAAAGGAGTCTTGGGGATACGTAATAATGATGGTAATTTACACTGTTAATGTGCACATTATTTTTTCATAATTCTTTGCCATTTCTTACGATAGTGAGGTAATGCCAGGAAAAGATAAATGCCCAAATGGAAGGGATGAACATCTGGGAAGAAAAGACATATGGAAAGGATGAATGAGGAGAGAGAACAAAGAGGGTACACATGGGAAGTGGAGAAAACAAGGAAAAGGAGGAACTGGGTTGGAGGGTAGAGGGGCAGAGTGAAAGATGCTTTGAGAATTTGGGGCCTGAACATGCAGGAGGATGTGATGCGTGCATGGGATAGAAAAAATTGGAGTGATGTATTCTACAGGGGTTGACATGCAGTCAGTTGGCATAACCAATGTATTTGAAGTAGTAAGCTGAAACCAAGGAAAGGCTTTTGGGATCTGATTATGGATAGGTATCTTTGGTCTTGGTGCTCTGTATATGACTGCTAGAGTATGGATGTGAGTATATTATGCCAAGCTTCATCTGTTCCTGGTGCTACCTTGGTATTATGGGAACAGTAAAAAAGTATGAAAAGAAATTACAAACAATTCTCTGTATGTGGTTATACCACTAATCTTGAGTGAGTTTATATCATCAGAGTACTTTCTCATAAAAGAACTTGAACTTGTCACTCCAAGGATTCCATCCATCCCCTGCCACTAATTGTAGTGCAGCCTTTAAGTTGGAGAGCCCCTAAAGAAGTGATCCTTGAACTTGCATGATAATGATGAGAATATTGGTAATATTGTTGTTGTTGATTACACACACACACACACACAAGATTGAAATGAAAAATAAGTTTGGAGTAATAAAGCACATTATTTTATAGGTTAGATATGAGAGGACACCATTTTCTGCAGTGTGGTACTGCAGTATTTCATCATCCAGAACATCCATGTTTAGGTGTAGAACTAGACTGTTTGTTGATATATTGACACTAAGGGTATGCTTAGAACTAAACATATTAAGAGTGTTAGGGAAGAAGGCTTCTTTATTTGTAGTCTTTTGTCTTTTAATGTAAGTATTCATGAATTTTCATGAAATGCTAATCAATCCAAACTGCTGTTTACAGATTCAGACTAAGACGAATGATATAATAGAGGGTGTCTTCACAACATTTAGTCCAAACTTCGACCTGGTGTTAGATATGGCACACCCCGTATCTCAGGCTGACCCATCAGTCATCAACTTAGAGACTATCAAGCGCAAGATGATATTCACTGCAACTGACATTGTCACTATTAAGGTTGCCAATGTTGATCTAGAATATGCAACAAGAGGTCAGTCTAAATATTTTTACAGCATCAGTTTTTAGTTATTCTACCAAGTGGAGCAAAATTGAAGTACAAATGATAGAGTGAGCATTGATTTTGGTATACATACCAGGCTTAAGATATTGAATATTCTAGTAACACTTGAAAATTTTTGTTATCTGTGGACTTTCAGAAGGTTTTGCTGTAGATCAAGTTATTAGCCGTTATAATGGTCAAGTAGTAGAGCGACAACTAGAGCCCTGGCAAGGTGATGCTGCTAATGAAGAGAATGTAGGACTTGGAGATGAGAGTTCGGTAAGTAGGGTATGTTGTTTGCTTTTTATATTACTTTTTTCTGTTGCATTCCTGAATTATCTTTAAATAACTCCAGTTCCATTTATAAGATGAATCAAGTATATGCACCCTCACAGTTTACACATTTGTATACTCAACTGCATCTTGTAAAATGAAGGTTTTTCACACTACTATTTAGGACAAGATTGATATACCCACTATACATCAATATTTTTTCCTATCCCTGGGGATAGGGGAGAAAGAATACTTCCCACGTATTCCCTGCATGTCGTAGAAGGCGACTAAAAGGGGCAGGAGCAAGGGGCTGGAAATTCTCTCCTCCAGTTTTACTTTTCCAAAAGAAGGAACAGTGAAGGGGGCCAAATGAGGAGTCTTCCCTCTAAGGCCCTGTCATGTGTTCTTGAGCGCTACCTCGCTTACGTGGGAAATGGTGAATATGTGTGAAAAAAATCTGTAATGATGAATTAACCTCTTTAGTTGCTTTTTTTTTTACAAGAATGTTTTTATCATATAAATGTAAAGTACTTTGTTATTACATGACAAGTTTGAATGATGTCAGTACATTTACTAATCTACAAATACCATCAGTGTTGCAAAAAATGCTTAAATGGGAGGAAGTTGCTTTGCACTATAGTTTGGTAGTAGTTTCAGTGGAATGCAATATTGAATGGCAGAATGATTGATTGTGTAGTTGACAGTGTGTATGCGTGGGTTAAAGAATTACTGTAGTAAACATACTGGTTAATGTCACAATCTTCATCAGTAAGGGGTACACTAATCCTTTTAATGACTAATGACTTTCCTACTGTAAAATTGTAAACAATGTTAAGGAGACTGATTCCTCAGTGATTCTTAGTTGTTTCTCCTATCTTTTCCTGGATACATTGGAACAGTTACATCCTTAATCTAGTCTCCTGGCACATGACTACTTCATGATGCTTTTATACACAATTTTCAGACTCCAAAATTTGGACCCTCTCAAACTATACACCAGATCCCATACTCCCCATGTGAATATCAGCACATGCAGCATGAAAATTAAACATTCACATCTTATACAGTAATGAAATTTGGCTGCGAAAGAGAGGCCTCTTCCATTTTTGCTTTGTAATTTGCTTTTATATATTTGTAATCTCCGTATACCTTTTTCTGGGGACCTCCGGAGCTCTAAGGTTGCTCTACACTCAGTAGCAGGGACAGGATGGACTGCTTTGAAGTATGGTGTTCCTTGACAAGAATGTGCTCTGTTTTGTCAACATACAATGATACAGACTCACCAAAGGCGACTTTTCCCTCATAGTGTAACCTTAGGTTGATGTTTGGACGGCTATTCTTCCACCTCCACCATCAACAACAACAACCACAACATGGTCCTGGAACACATCCAAAACCAGCTCGCAGAGTCTCACTAGTACAGAACAGCAAATATGTTCATGTGCACATCAGCCACCAAACACTAAACTGCTCCCATGAACACCATTCTGAACACACACCCTTCACAATATAAATTCTTCTTAATTTACATTATCTAGAGAAATATGTCTTGGTATTACACAACAGATCTGGCACCTTTCATCCCTCTAAGCGCTTAGGTAGTGAATGGATTCAACAGGACTCTTTCTGCTCATGCAGTCACCATCCCGTTAAGGACACAAAAGCACAAAACATTTAGTTCTTGACTGTCCATCACTAACCCAGCACAGACAAAACTTGAATGTCTTTTCTCTCAGATCTTTAGGACCGCCTGGGGGACGTGGCAGAGTGTCTGAATGCAATGGAATTCCCATGAAGGGATCCTGGGGTTACAACAACAACAACATCAGCACCAGGTTTCTGTACTTATGTTCACCAGATTCCTGTTTCTTCCCTCCCAATTTCTCCTGATACAGGGCTCTATCTTCTTGATACTAGGCCACAATACCTCCCTGCACCAGATCACTGTACACCCAGCCTTCGCTTTATGTGGGATCCCTACATGCGATTTTGCTATTATGCGAGGACCCTACTTCCACCAGTCCCTCTTTTTATGTGGTTAAAATTCATTTCTGTGTGGGTGTGTGCAGTAGCTAAAACTTTGATGAGGGTTGGCGGGTGGAGTAAGCATGTGTCCTTGGTGGAGCACACCATGTTCTTACCTGCAAGTTAGTCTCTCTGTAACTGCAGTTTTGTGTGGATCTGTGCTTCTTGTATGATTTGGGTATACCTGCTAGTGTGATATTCCAGCAACCTGCTGTGTTTATGTTTGTTTTATGGCATCAAAACATCCAGTAACATCCCTGCCGTAGAACCAGCAGTTACAAGGAAGAGAATTAATCTGACCTTAGAAACAAAGCTAGAGATCTTACCCACTGATGCGAGTGAGGGAGTGTCAGTGCTTGGTCATGCTTACAACTTGGGTGAATATACAGTCCGCAACATTAAGAATGCATTGAAAATACAGAGCGCTGTGGTCCACTCTACTCCACAGCCTGCCAAAGTAACCACAAGGGTTAGAAATCCACTTTTGGAGAAGATGGAGGAGATTTATCGTTATACATAGAGTATGAGACGAAGAAGAGAAGCAGCCTTAGTAACCTTCAACTCAGGTCTAAAGTTCTGAATAGTTACGAACCTTTATGTTGAGAAGACAATTTAGCTGAGCTGGAGCCATTTCAAACAATTAAAGGATGGCTAGATAAGTTTATTCACTGTCACAAGCTATGTAATGCGAATGTAACAGAAGAATCCACTAATGCTGCTGCACACATCCCATTTTTCTCTTTATGTTTATTGGTTCAGTTTATACAATTTGTCTTTGTGCAAGGTTTTCACAGAAAGTAACCCTTGCTTAAAGTGAGGGATGGGTGTATAATCATGCATCACGTCTCTGTGCTTTCCTAATTCAGATTCGTGTAATCCTTTCCTCCACATCTCTCCTTGCCTTTATACACAATCACTTAGGAACTCCCCACATCAGGTCTCAGTACTTATGCATGTAAGGCATGCAAGGCCTTTTCCCAATGTCTCATCAAGCCAAGTATCTCTTTCTACATGGTTGTTGTACTTTCTTACTCTAGGCCTTGACTTTCCAACACTGACCCTGCACCTTAATACACTAGCTTAAATGTCTGGTATTATTCCTGAAATTTTAAAAAGGACCCACATGGATATACTCCCAAAAGGAAGAAACAAAGCTCTGAATAGTGAACAACTGTACCATGTGGTTAGTATTAGAGTTCATGAAGATTTTAGATAGAAATGAGAGCAAAGAAGTATATTGACTGAAAGATAAACATGTCACTGTACCTTTTCAGCTTGTAAGAGCCCCATACAATTGCAAATCACATAGAACATAGCACTCTAAATAAACACTGGTTACTTAGCAACTAAAAACATTGATCACGTACACAGTGAATCAGAAATTCTTCCAATACAAGTTGACCACAGCATGCCCAAATATAATTTATACACTGAAGATGCTATTCACCTGTTCCTGAATTGCACGTCTGACCCCACGAAGACAGACAACAACATCACTGCACTTCTTGTTGTCCTCCCAGGTGGACATGCTGGTACCTCTATAGAAAGGTGTCATTGGGTAGGAATGTAAGGGAAGTTATTTATAATAACAGCATAAGAAAGACATGGTAGTAAGCCCAGTATGATATAGAGAGCAAAACAAGTTTTGCTGAAATGGTTTAGACATTTTGAGAGGATGAGCTAAGAAAGAAAAAGATAAACATGTCAGAAGTGGAGGGAGGAAATGGGAAGGGTGAGACCAAGGAGGATATGAAGGTAGAGAATAAGGGACTTAGGGGTATCTGGGTCAGAACTTTTAGGAGGGTGGCAGGTGTGCATGGGTTAGAATGAATTGGATTGTTGTTTTATATGGGAGCAACTTCTTGTCACTGTGCTGAACCAGGACAGGTGAAGCAGTCAAGGTAAACCCTGGAATATTCTGGGGCTTGACTGGATAGTAGCCCCTGTTTTAGCTGCTTTAAAAATTACAGTTAGAAAGTGATAGTGAGCAAATGAGGCTGTTGTTTATAGGTTCTTGACGCTGTTTTTCTAAGGCAGATGCATTTGTCTATAAAGGTATGCTGTTGTACCCCAAATTGCCAGTGTGCTATAGTCACATAGGCCTTTGAGCTGCTGCCTTATAATGCCCATTGCTACCTTACTGAAGCTGTTAAAGATGAACAGGTTAAAGAAAGGAATGTATGTAGCTATACACATCAGAAATCTCTGCCTTACCGAACCTGTCCCCAGTATTTATCACCCCAGCCTCATGTTCAGTCCTGTTCCAGCTTTTTGTCACTCAGTTTGCTCTTTGTTCATTTTTCAGTCATGCAGGATAATTTATTTCATGCATCAACATGATGGTGAATTGTTTACCTATCATATGTTTGTTGACAAGTTCCTCTTTAATAGTTACAGATGATAGCTCATAGTGTTTTCTACAGAATGGTTGGGATGTTGATGACATGTTCCGGAAGAATGAGGAAAAATATGGAGTAACTACTTCTTACACACCGGAAATGGAAGGATACACCACTCCTCTTAATAAACGAAATACTGCAGAGTATAGAGAACGTGAAGAAAAAGCTTCAAGAATTGCTGCAGAAATAATGAAGTCTCCAAATGCACTAGCCGAATTTGAGAATGGAGATGAGGAAGACAAGTATGTATAAAGGATTTACATTTATGATGTTTGGTTATTGCTGTTTGTATATATTCCCAAAATTGTTGTTAGATTTGTTGGCATTATTTAGTTAGGTCATCAATGATTGTATATTTGAATGTTGTCTTTCAAAGTAGGAAAATTGGAGAACAGATTTACCATTTCTATGTATCTGTTGGTTCAGTTATTCATTCTCAAGACTGAAAAGTTTTCAATGAAGAGCACTCACCAGGGACTACATAGCAGCCCTGTTAATCTTATACTCTTTAAGGATACTTTTATTTCATCTGTAGTGACACCATAATCACTAAAAGGTGTTCACCTCAGATATATTGTTAGCTAGATTCTCATTTCATACCATTGGCAGTCATTACAGCCTTTGTATGTTTTATCAACATTTTTCTATACTTCACACACTGTGTAAATGCTTGCCATTTTGAATTTATGTCCCTTATAATGGATAACTCGTAAATTAAGGCAAAACCCATCTGTGGAATGTATGTGTCTCCTCTCCATATGATTAGATACGTAATCCTTCAGATATGTTTTGATCAAGGCTGATCAGTTACCTGCTGAGGAGGTGCCTTAGAAAATATCCCACATGGTTAGGTCATCTCATGTTTGTTTTTTAGCTGTATGATACTCACTAGTTTTATAGTTTGAGGTTACAGATCTTTTTCTCATATTCCAAATTTGATAAAGAAGAAAGTGATCATCAGAATTTTTCTTACCAATAAATGCTTGACTTCATGTTGCCACGCGTTGCACATTATTGATTTGAAAATGTAGAACTTTGAATTTTTTTTTATTATTATTATTTTTCTTCAGTAAAGTTTAGAAGCATCCAGTGGCCCATGGAGCTTCAAGGATGCTTTTGCTCATATCCACTTTCTGTAGTCCTTTAAAATCTATTATTTTTCGTATGTCTTCCATTTCTTGCGTTATTGAGGTAGCTACAGGAACAGGCATAGAAATGGTTTCATTTGCCTATGCCCACTCTCTTGCTGTCATGTATAATTCACCAAAACCAGATCCCCCTCTCATTCACAATCGGGCCTCATAGACCTTTTCATAGTTTCCCCAACTACTTCATATACCTTGGTTCAGCCCATTGACAACACATCATCGCTTGAACACCTCACACAATCCTGCATGTTCAAGCCCTGATCCTTCAAAGCATTCATGCTTCCACCTCCTTCTTGATTTTCCTCTTTTTCTGATCCTGCCACTTTCGACATATTCCCTCATAGCTATCCTCTCTTCACTCATCCTTTCCTTCTGTCTAAACAGTTTCAGCGCACTATCTTCAGCTTTCCAATGCAGTCCTCTTGCTGCCATGCCTCTTTCTTAACCTGCTTCTTATACGTCTGCTTCTGATGATTTTATATAATGTTATCTTGTATGTGAATTGGTATGAAGGAAATTCATTGTCCCAGGAAAGCTGATGTACATGACGTACATGACCATAATGCTTTTAAAAAACAAATAAATTTGATCCGTTCATGATGCTGATGTAATTTTTAGATCCCCCTTAATGTAAGTTTTGGCATGTCATCAGTGATCTAGTCCAGAGGACAGCTAATGTGCAGAGTCTGTCTGGCAAGAAAGTTCCGGCCTTGGTTGGCAAGCACGAGACATGATTGGTGGTTGTTATGCCAATATATAGGTAATTCCCCAAACAAGAGTCTCATTTTTGGGCTCTTCCTTCACTTTCATTTATTTCCCCCTCATCCTTCCAATTTCCAACATTTTTGCCCACACAGACAGAGTATTCAAGTTCCATCACATATGACTTCTCCATCCACTCTTGTTATTATGTTTTGAAGATTAACATGCATTATTTAAATTTCAGATATTCGGCAGTAGTGAGACCAGGTGAGCAACCACCGGGAGGAATGCCAGGGGGGAAGTATGTACCACCAATGTTAAGAAAAAAGAACCAAAATGGTGGGAAGTTACTACGATCAACACCACCACCCACAGGGGCGAGATACAACTGTCATGGAGGATCCAACCCCCCCACACCCACCTCATCATCATACTCTGGTCCACCTCAGGCTAGTTCAGCCAATCACAGCCCTGTTGGAAGTGTCGCAGGAGCTCCCCCAGCATATCCACCCCAGCAGCAGCCACAGCTCCCAACAACCCACACTCCCTCCCCTACTGCTCATCCCCCTCTACACCGCAACAATTCCCAGGGTGCCCACCATACACACCCCCCAGAGACCAAAGTTAATGGGGATGCAAAGGGCTCCTATGGTAAGTTCAGTGATGTAGGCTATTGATCTTGATGTTTACACATGAGAGATGCTGCTGTTTATCACTTCATAGAAGTGGTGTGCAGTTAATGGCTTTTTGGTGGTAATAGCCCTCACATCATACTGTTTGATTTGCTACCATAAAGTCTGAAGAATCTACATCAGTATGAGTTGATAAAAAAGTGCATAAAAAGAGTGTTAATATTTAAATGTTTGTAAAATCGAACAAGTCATACTTCATTAATTCAGTTATTCCCCTTCTAAGATATTAGATACATTCCTGGAAGTTAGAATTCCAGGTAGTGAAACCTATTCCCAAGACGCCCATTATATAATTAGTGATTCATTCCTTCAAGAAAATTTTTAGGCCTGAAACAAAAAGAAACCAGAATGCAGAAAGCCTTTTGAAAGGCATATCAGAAATAGATCTGATAATGTTTTGATTTAATATCAGCTTCTTTTAAACACAATATACCCTTTTCTGAGGTGGCATCAGAAACAGATGAACAACATCCTCATTTGCACACATCCACTCTATATATGTCACAGATGGCTCAAAGAAGAACCTGCAACAAAGGAGGCACAAATGTTATTAAAAGTGGACTTTTAAGTAAAGTATTTATCAAGTCTTTTCTTAAGCCTATTTATAGTATTGCTTTCAACCACTCGTTATTCACAATCCTTTTGAAGTACTTCGCCTCATTTGAGGTAAAATGTTTGCTTATGAGTTTGTAGTATTACTTGGTGTGAAATCAGATGAATCCAGCATTAGGTAGTTTGTTTGGTTATTATCTTAGTCATTGATAAATTAGATTAACTGGATTAGATCACTGCTTAACTTTCTCTTTTCTAAGCTAAATAGATCTGAGTTGTTCAGTTGGGTCTCATAGGATTTGTTTCTCAGTCCATGAATCTTATTATTAGATTTATGTTGTATTCACTCCATTCTGTATCTTGTATGTTTTCAAGAAGGGTGACTAAAATTGAACACAGGATGATTTGTTTGTTTTTATGGGAACTTTTATAGATCTTTATTGGGAAATAGTGTGGCCACATTTGATTTTGCTCGTTTTTATTGGAACTTTTGTAAGGTACAGAGTATTGGGTTTCTTTGGAATGGTAGAATTGAGTTAGGACATGGTTAAAAGAAATATGGTTTACATGATTAGAATAATCCATAGAATGTGAACAGTTTACTTAAGGATTTTGGGCTGATTGCTTTCCCGCATCGGCTGGTGGATATTTGTAAATTATATTTTAATGCTGGAAGTGTGATGTCACTGTCTTGATGAAGGAAGACATTTTTTTTTCTAAAGAGCATTTATTTTGTGATGTTTCTCATAGGCATTAAAGTCTTCCTATATTTATCTTTCAGATCGTAGAAGTCATGAAGGTTCCCTCAGCGATTCCAATAGAGAAAGTCAGCATAACAATAATATTAATAATAAGCAAGATTTACATAATCGACAACACCATGGACCTCCTCATAGTGATGGTCCACATCCTGTCCAGCAGCAGCAGCAGCAAAAGCCTGTGCAGCAAAAGCCTCCACCCTCACAACAACACCAGCATCAGTCTGGCCAACATTCGAGCCATGTGCCTCCCGTTCAGGTTGTTGATCACCGCAAGCCTGAGCCACGGGAGCAAAGGGAACCTCGTAAGCAGCGCACCAATAAGGAAGAACACCTTGCGGGTTTAAGGAAATTTGGTGAAGACTTTAAGCTGTCCGAACCAGCTGAGAATAAATCACAAGTGCAGCATCAGCAGCACCAACAGCACCAGCAACACCAACAACACCAGCAACAGCACCAGCACCCGCAACAGCATCAGCAGCAGCAACAACACCAGCAGCAGCACCAGCAACAGCATCAGCACCAGCACCAACAGCAGCATCATCAGCAACAACAGCATCAGCAGCAACAGCACCAGCAGCAGCCACAGCACCAGCAGCAGCCACAGCACCAACAGCAACCTCAGCCACAGCAGCAGCCTCAACCACAACAGCACCCCCAACAACAACAGCAACCCCAACAACAGCAGCAAGCCCCGCCACAGCAACAGCCTCAGCCACAGCAACAGCCCCAGCCACAGCAGCAACCCCAGCCACAACAGCAACCTCAGCCACAGCAGCAGCCTCAGCCACAACAGCAGCCTCAGCCTCAACAGCAGCTGCAGCAGCAACCCCAGCATCAGCAGCAGCCACAGCAGCAGCAGCAGCCATCACAACCACAGCAGCAGCCACAGCCTCAACCACAACAACAACCACAGACACAGCCACAGTTACAGCAGCAGCCACAGCCACCACCACAGCCTCAGCCACCACCACAGCCTCAGCAGCAGCAGCATCAGCATCAACATCAACATCATCATCAGCAACAACAGCAACACCAGCACCATCAGCATCACCAGCAGCAACAGCAGCCACAACAGCAGCCACAGCAGCAGCAACAACCACCACAGCAGCAGCTTCCTATACCACAGCAGCACCTTCCCCCACAGCACCTGCCTCCTCAGCAGCATCCACAACAGAGGCAGACACCGCCTGTGTCAACACCAGTGCCTCCTGGACCACCCCAGACAGTACCACAGAGTTCGCACCACCCGCAGAACCCACCCACAATGACCATGAGCCCGGCAGCAGAAATGAATAAACCTCATGAGGACATCGACAAGATAGCATCTGCTGTATCTCAGTCAAAACTAAACCCCAATGCTAAAGAATTTGTGTTCAACCCCAATGCAAAGCCTTTTAGTCCAGTGAGTATTATTCCTCCAGACTTGTCCGCAGAAAAATGCTTCTGTACTTCTTGATTGTATATGATTTTCACTTATGTGGCATCTGGAATGGTAGTGATTTAGATGAGTGACAGAAAATTGATATTGGATTTTAGTTATAGTAGCAAGCATACACCTAAGAATCGAGCATCCTTGCCCATTTTGTGGATCTGTAGGGGTCTGACCCCAAGTTTGCAAAATAACTCAAAAAGAGATGCTCGTGACCTTTCACAAAAGTGGCATAAATGAAACTGTTCTCAACAGGTGTAGTCATGTGGGCAAGTTGTGTGTAAGTGGCTGAAAGTTTAAGACATATTTAGGAGAGGTAATTTTAACATGGTACATTTTTTTATGTAACAGGTTGAGAGGTAGTGGGACTTTTTATCAGAAGAAAGTGAATTATTAGTGTTGTATGATGCAGAGAGATATTAGTGGGAAGGTGTGGGAATGTTAATGAAGGATGAGTATTCTGAAATTTTGTGATTGCAAGTGTGTATGCATAACACCTTTAGTTCTGAAATTTAAGAGTACAAGTTACTGTAAATGTTGCATGTGCCATGTAACAGAGAAGAGCAGGTTGAGGATAGCATCTAGAAAGAATGAGAAAGAGAAGTTGATGTAGATCTATGGGAGACACTGGATGTGATGGATGACTTGAATGGATAGGTGATAGGTTAGCCAAGAAGAGATATAGTATGATGTGTGAAGGTACAAGAAGATACAGACCACCTGAGAAAAGAATTGATGAAGGGTGAGCTGATTCGAGCTGGAGATATTTCAAGTGAAGATATTAGATGAATGGAATTATTTTAGGTGTAGAAATGTGTGAATGGATGTTTTGGTCTTATAATGTTCCAACAAAATGTGTACAGAGAAACATTAAGAAATGTTTATACTAGAATGGACTTGTCGTGTTTCACCTTAATACGGTGGACATGGGTTGGGGATATGTATGTGTGACCTGAGAATGGTTGAGGATATATTTGAGTAACCTAAGAGACAGTTTGCCTCTGCTCAACCCTGTTCATTTGGGAATGTTATTAATAGTACCAGAATAGATGTCTCTTGATTATATTGTTGCTTATTGTCACATTGGTTTTCCATGAACATTTTATGCATCATTAATTTCATAACATTTTACAGCGTTCGCCAAGCACAACCACTCCCCCACGGCCTCATACACCCCAAACTCCACAGATTCCACCTAATCAGCCAACCCATATTGCTGGAGGACCTCCTGTGGGTTTGCCTCAAACAATGGTAATAACCTCCCAGCCTTTTGCAGTACAGTCTCAGCCTCCACGATTCCCCAAGAGAGGTAAGGCAGTTTTACAGTTTGCTCTGATAACTTCATAAATGCTGTCAATTTCCTTGAATGTATTTTCTGCATCACTGTTGAATTTAACCAGGTTACTGCTCTCACATTCGGAAATGCTCCACAGATATGAAATTAGTGGAATTATCTTGTGGGATTCAAGGGTGGAGGAAAAGTTAGTTTTAAGTATGTAGATTGGAATCAACAAATAAAGTGAATTAGTGAAGACGTTGAAGAAAATATCATTTATGGAGAGATAAAAGAGGGTAGGGAATAGGACAAAATCCTTAAACAACACTGCTGACTGCATTATAACTAGAAGCTGTGCATTAGGGAACACAGTAGAATATACAAATGAAGGAAATTTAGAGCAGACTTATGCCACAGGATGTCAAATGCTTTGAGAATGTCGAGGATCATGATCAAGGATTTGCCATTATCCTTGAAAGAGTAGGACCAGAGATGATCCACACAGGAGGTGTGAGGTTATTCCCGTTTGTTATGGTTAAAGGAGGTCTTGTGATTCTGTGGGGTAGACCCACTTCCCACACAAAGTGGCTGTAAATGTCAGATCAGACATACCCTCTGTTATTACCAGGAGAATGAAAGCTGTGTGAAACCTCTCATAGCATGTCTCCACCACTGCTGTTAAGCACCATTGTCACCGATAGTTTAGTACCTCATGTGTTTTGTATGGTTACTATTATTGTATTGCATATTTACGTGTCATACACAATTGCTCTTCCCACCTGAGTGAGGTAGTCCCAAGAATAGATGAACAGCAGCCTCATTTGCTTACATCCACTCTTTAGGTATGTATAATGCACCAAGAAAACAGATCTCATCATTCACATTTAAACTCTACAGACTGTTCCATGGTTTACCTTGACTGCTTCATATGTCTCAGTTTAACTCACTGATAGCACGTGGGTAGTAGTTGGTTGGCTGCTACTGACCAGGGGGGGTATATTACCGGAACTACCCACCTGGATATTGTAAGGGTTAGTGACGACTGCATAGTGACTG
This sequence comes from Panulirus guttatus, assembly GCA_032361385.1. NCBI lineage: Eukaryota > Metazoa > Arthropoda > Malacostraca > Decapoda > Palinuridae > Panulirus > Panulirus guttatus. Next base: position 15,416 of record JAUUDW010076689.1, read on the forward strand.
GCACCTCAGTAGTTTTCAAGTTGCACTTTTTTGACCCAAGAAGCTGTCTTTTCTTTCTACCTCACCCACACATGGGTTGCTGGTACTTGACAACAATCACAAAACTTTCTTCGTAGCTGTTGATTTTCTTACGGTGAGTGCTATATTAACCCTACCTTGTGGCAAAATGATAGGAGCAATAGATAGAAGTAGTATGTAGGAACATTAGACAGTAGTAGATTGGAACATTTAGCAGGAACATTATGTAGACACATTAGGTAGGTGCAGTTGGTCGGGACATTTGGTAGGAACCTTGGAAAACACTGCACTAGAGTTGCCCTGTGCCATTGGCCTGTTAAGGATGAGTCACTAAAGGCTAAGAAGCAGCACTGGAGTT
>JAUUDW010076799.1:1794-12894 GCA_032361385.1 Panulirus guttatus
TAAGAATTCTTCCCTAGTTTTTTCATTATAGGAGGAACACCAGTAATACTGATGTTTTTTCTAAAAGTGTCCTGCAAGAACCAGTAGTGATAGGTTTCAGCATTAACCTATCTAGTCCTGTTTGAGATAGGCTCCTTAGACTTTTTTTCTGAGGAGTCCTGTTCCCATGCTGTCTCATCCGGAGGAGGAATTATCTAAATTCTTAGTATTCCTGCATTCTAAAATTCTATTTACTGCCTAAGAATGAAACTGTCAGGTAGAAATATGCTGTATTTTTCTTGAAAATTATCTTCACAGAAGCACCATCCTTATGTCAAGTGAAATTGCTAAAGGACTTCTAGAAACTCATCAAGATTTTCTGAGGGGATGTGTATTTGTCCATCCCGGAAACTTGTGTTATCAAGGAACATCCTCTCTTGAAGTAAGAGACGAGTTCTGCTGGCACCTATCTAGCAGAGCCCACAGTACACAGCTTTGATGTGAAGTTTTATTTCAAACAGGCACTGCTTCCACACTTTAAAAAACCGTTAAAATTCATCTACACACATCATAGATTCAGAACATCCCTAATTTTTTTCCTCTTAATTTTCGTATGCCTTGACTAAAACTATAAATGTTACATGTACTTTTTTTCTCAAGTGCACACAACACGACTTGTCTAAATGCAAAACTAAGGTTTACTTCATCCATACCTAAATTCACTTTGTACCCTGTTTCTCATAGTCATATTGTTCCTCACATACAAGTTGTTCATTAATCCTACAAACTTTAGCAGGTCAGAACATACATCGTCATTAATGCTAAAAAGATTTATTCCTCTTTTATTCTTATAACAGTTTTCAGTTAAAAAAAAAAACACTTTCCCCTGCACATCATTCACACTTAATAGATCCTCTCCTTAGGAGTTTAATAGAGAGTTGTGCCCAACTCACATATTACTCAGTCAATATCCCCAGCTTTTTCAGTTTTTAGATATATTTGCATCTCCTGAAACTTAATCTGCAATGTCCTGAAACATCAGTCCTTTTGCATACCTGATGTACCTCTGTTTTTAGTAATCTTGTTAATGAAGGCTACTCTTTAGCTTTTAGAAACTACATCCTTTGACACATACAGTGTTCCAGATTTGTCTTGCATACCATGTCTTTTTCAGCATCCATATAGTTCTTTTCAAAACATTTTGTTATTCTTCACCATGCTTTTCTTCATGCATTTTTCTGAGACCTTCATTTGCTTTACTCTTATTCATTAATAGTATTTACTCTCCATTGAGTCAATATTTTATGGAAGATGCAATGCAAAAAGTAACATCAGTACTACCTATATTTCTTGACTCTGTTATCACTTAGGACCCAGAGTTCAGAGCCATAGAGTCTTAGACATTACGAAGACTTGCTGGTGGATTTTGGTTGTCAGAAAATGGCCCAAATTATTCTTTGAGAGTTACGCTATATAAGTTTTGTTACCTCATTACCAGTATAACTGCATAGGGATGAAGGAAAGTCATGTTACCTGAAGTTATGTATGACTGCATACATATCAATATTTTTTCACAAACACACCTATAATTTTCTCTGTAGTATCTTCCATAGACAGTGACAGCAGATCGACAGTAAAGTCAAAAACAGTGATGTGTACATTACCTATGAGACATCTCAAAAGATATTAAATGGAGAATCTGGGTAGATGGCATTGAAATTCAAAATTTGACAAAATTTCTAAGAAGCAGACTTTGTCCTCCATTTTACAGCAACTATCTAAGCTGGGACCTGGCTATGCAAGTATGTGTCTCGCTTCCATAATACTGTAAGGATTTACTGTAGTAGAAATTATAGCATAACACCATTGTTGAGGTTCTAGGCAAATACTACCACAAAATTAAGAACATTAGTATATCAAAATGCAGTGTTCATTTCTTTCTCAGTATCAGTACAGTGCATAACAGGTATATAAATAATGGTATTTCTGTCCTTTAACTAACGATTTCTTATTGTGAAGTGCCATGAAACAGTAACATTAACCATTATATAAGTCTTATATCTTTCAAATCTCACTTCAAAATTCGTAATGGTATCAAAGGCATTTGACAACCATGGATTTAATGATTTTTCCCCTGATCGTTTTAATATCCAGGTGAAACTTTGCCACAATACACCATCTATCTAGAACATCTGACATTTTCCCAGATGATACTTAAGAATACAGACCAGTCCCTAAGTTCCCTAATGAGTTATTCTACAGTAAATGGGACAGAGTTGAAAATTGTTTTGGAATATATAGATTCAGAGCATCTTTCTAGTTTGATCTTTCACCTCTGAGTACAGAAACCATATTCTTATTGGCAACCAGCTGCACTCCAGCTTTCAGAAGTGTGCACAAAACCAAGTAGGTTCTCTCAACAGATTACCTCACCACAGCCCCACTATTTTGGCAATCATTCCTCAACGCAATTACTTCGTCTCACACCCTATATCGTCGTATGACATTTAACAGCCCACAAATCCATTCTCATTTTCTCTTGCGTTCAGAGCCCAAGACATATCCGTACAACATTATCGGGTCTCCCGTACCTTCAAACATGCCCATGTTTGATCTAACAGACGGCAACCTCTCCTTCCACACGCTTCATAATTCACCCAGGTCCATTACCACCTCCCACCCTATGACTCACTTTAGCCTCTGTGATTTCGTCTTCAGCTAAGTCCCTTACCTCCATGTCCTCATTTTTTAAACTACCACGTCCTCTTCCTTCAAAGATAAGCTGAAACCACTCTGGTTTACCCTCTTGCTGCACCTCATTGCCTAAAATTTTTTCGTATTTGCTATCACTAAAACACTGTCCGTCTGGAGTTTTTAGAATCTGCCACCAGGTCGCATACTGTGACCCATTATAGCATTAACTCCTTAACACCTTGTCCACGGAGACATTATGCATCCCATACACAGGCCCACCTGATGATGATAAAGACAGTAATGGATTTTTCTAATTAAAATGATTTATTACATCCCATGATCTCGAATTACAAGAAGTGACTACATATGGGATGGTGGTTGACATCTTTATAGCGCTCCATCTTTCATAAGGAATTCGGCAATTACTGTACCCGACGGATGCTATGACCTGCGAGTTGGTAGGGATTAGCAAACAGACTCAACAAACTGAAGACAGTTGTTGACAGGTCTTTACATTGCTGTAAATTTTATTGGCTTTAGGGAAGAGCTTTGTCACCACCATAATCAACTGCCAGCATAACCCACAATACACGTTTTGTGTTGTTGACTTCATGAATATGATATCCGCTTCCCAGCTGAAAGTAGTGTAATTTGAATAGATCATTTGCATCATCAGAACTAATAGTGACATGACCCCTCTATAACTAGACTTATCTTTAGCAGGAAATCCGAGAAATTCAACAAAACAGTAAATCTGAGGAAAATAAAATAGGTAAAACAGCGATTGACTCACCGTTACCAACTAAGCGGCAAACTAAGCACCGTTTTCTTTTTCTAACCGTTAAGTTTAGAACTGAAGGAAGACTGTAGAGCAGACAAGCTGAACTTTCACTGATATCATTAGTATGTTTTTGTCTACTTAAAGTGTTGTCCTGTTGCTATTCTCTGGAGAAGAGAGCAGCGACTCGCAAGGGGAGCTAGGTATCAGTCTACCGCTAATCTCGATCCAGCTAAAAACTTATCTAAATACCACACCACAACGTAAATTAAGTATCCACTTGGTCCGTGTTGTAGAGGTATATAGTTTTTAGGGTGAGGTTAACTATCGAGACGATTATGTACAGCGTCTTCAGAATGAACATTCGTGTTATGTAATGGTGTAGAGTGGATCCCAAAGAGATATTTATTGATGCATGTAAAGCCATCACTTTGTGGCTAGTTAAATTTACTGTCACGCATGTGAATCAGGGGTTGGTAATGAGGGTCACATTTGTGCACACTTGCTGGTGACTTCCTTTGGAGCCTTAGTAAATGAAGGATGTTTGTGATTAGATGGTTTCGATACCGCAATCGTTCCTTCCGTTTTTTAACTGGTCCCCATTTAAGCTAATGTTATTTCTGTATCTTATCTGTTGTAAGTTGTAGATTTACAAGTGCATTAGGCGGAGAAGATAAAACTAAAAGCGGTAAAACATGACGAGGTCCATAAATAGGTAAGTGTTTACTGGTTGCAAGAGTTGCCGTACTTTATTTACCGGCTGTAAGCCTTCTTGGAGATCGTACTAAATATTTATTCATTGTTATGTAGCACTAGCCATTTGTATCATATGATTCATACTCTAATATTTGAATTTCATCATACTCATCAATAGTTCCTTTCGTCTAACATAGTAATTGTTTGTACTCACAACTGGCAACGAGGAACTATGGCAACAACATTTAGGCGATTAAGGACGTTACTAACCGGAAATGATTTTGCGCTTTGCTTGAAACGATATGTAATTATCGAAATCACCTATTATCTCCTGATTCATTTTCAAGTAGTGAGTATGATATTTATGGTTACGGAAAACTTCAGGTTGGCTAAATGAAATAAAAAGTTAATGAAAGTCAAATTAGATAAGGTGGCAAGCACGCATGGCGGCTCTGTCAAAGTGTGCCGCACCACACCACAGTTATCTCTCCTACTGAGTACACCAAGTAAGTGTGACCATTCCATTTTTTCTCTTTATTTATAGTGCTTGCCTGATGTACGTTTATTCATTTAGGATGAAGCATTATGTTGTTGTGTTACAGGGAAACCAACAGTTAATATTTTTTCCATCAGGTTAAATTTTTGGTGAGAGGAATACCCAGGTGTTTCCTAGTATATTACATTACTGGAGTTTAATGTGCAGACCGAATGAAGTTGTGAGGATAAACTCATTTTTTTTCTATGAATACACACGTACGATATTGTGGATAGATTTTTTTCCTTGCAACTACGGCTAGTCATCTTATGTAAAACGTGTTTGAGACTTGAAAATGGGGGTAGGTGAAATGACGTACGTCTCGTATTGAATAACCTGTAATGAAAAACAAAATCAATATCAATAATAACGGAGATATTAGGATTTAGCCTGAAAATCAAGTTTTGAATGGACTTTATGAATCACATATGAAATTAATCAGTTTATAGTATGTAAAGGTGAAAGATATTCAGAAGAAAAACTCGATTCATAATTTTGTTGTGGGGTAGATATGAAAGCTAGCAATTTGTAGGCCTAGAAGTAACGTATTACCAGTGATGAGGAAGGTCTGGCTGTAGATTGACGGGAAAAACCATAAAAAGCTTTTTCCTCTTCTAACCACACAACTTCTATATTACTGAATAAATGTATAGGCAAGATAAGCACACTGGCAGGCGTCACACCCGCGGTTCCTTTATCTTACGCTTTGTATCGGTGCCGTACCAGGCGGCACCAGATCGAGTCGTCATGGACTTATCAGATAACATTTATAAAAATTCAGTTATCTAGTAATTATATCTTGAGTGCGGTAACAATGCTGAAGTGCATGGTGCACCTGCGATTTTCTCACCCACTTCCGGTTAATTACCTTCATTGATGCCATTGCTAAGTTTATGTATATCACAGAACTTTGTCTTATTTTTCGCCCTTACCCTAATATGCAGATCACAGCGTATTGTTGACGTTAACGTACTTCACATACCCCTGACACACCCCATTTATTTAATTACACTCTATAATCGTTCCATGTTGGCCTTTTACCTTACTGGCCGTTGTATATTGTACGGGCATATTCATGGCACATATCTAAGATATCTGAAATAAAGTACATGCTATACATAAAGTGATATTTGCAAATGTAGGTAGTAAAATTTGTTGCCCACATGCATTTACAGCACAATGCTGATTTTATGATTGTAATTACAGGCAGTTCATCGTACTGTTTGCAGTTTTAGCAGCCATGAATACAGCAGCTTTTGGCCGACAGCATCAGGCTTCTTTCCCAGCATATATGCACCAGGAAGATGTATCCACACTTGCAACCAGCCAGAACAAGTTTACACGTGACCTGTACGTGGTGAGTAAACATAAAGGTTCTCAAATGACATACTGTACGTGGTGAGTAATCATAAAGGTTCTCATACTGACATACTTATTCGTGGAGACACAGAAACATATGCATTTAATTATGAGTATTTTTACAGTAACATAAACTACCCTATGACTCATTTTATATGACTCCAGCAGCTGTAAGGCTGTTTTTCATGTACACGAATGGAATTATTTATCAGTTATAGTAACTGAAAGTAGCACCATAGATATGTGTAATAACAGACTTGATAAATACTGTACTTCAAGTCCACAATTGACATTAATTGCACCTCCTTTGATACATGTGAAGTCTAGTGGTATATCTCTTCAAATCACTTTCGTGCTTTTCATCATTTACTACGCTAATCTCAGACTTTTTCATGTCTCCCACTGTCACCAACAGCCTCGAAAGGACCCTAGAGTCTGTTGCTGTTGTAATTCCGTTGTATCTGAAAACCCTTCAATCAACCCAACTATCATTCCTCCTGCTGCCCCATGTCAATTCTTTCTTCTGTATCCAGACTCCCAGAAAAAGTGCTTCACAACAGGATTAAGCAAAATATCCTAATCTAAACAGCAGCTTCAGACCCAGTCACTCCACTACCACACTGCACATAAACTTCACACAACACACCTTTAATGGCTTCAACCAACCGCAACCCCTCTTCCACACATTGTGTGTAGTAATAGGAACGAACAAAGCCTCTGACAGTTCCATGACATTGTCACACAATTGGTTCATGACATCACCCTCTACAATGATGAAATAAGTGGCCACCTTCATAGCAGACTGCTAAGCCAGTCCCTCACAAAGGCTTCACCTCCCAAATCCTTAGTCTCTCCAATGGATTTCCTTCCTACATGACTTCCCATCACCTCCTGCATAGTGTTAAATTCCTCTCATATGCAGGTAACCTCATAGTCACATCACAGCACCTTGAGACTATCCAAGCAACAGTAAACGTGGAACACTACATCGAAAACATTGGCTCTCTCACAATAGAATATCTGCATCACCACAAAAATGCACCAATACCTCAACCCCAGACAGATGTGGATCCAACCTGTACCCAGAATGGTCAGTGACTCGCACTCAACAAAACTCTAGCCATACTGGATATCATGTATGATAGACACATGACATTTACTCTCTATGCCACAAACATCAACTCAAAGGTCATAAACAACTAAATGCCATCAGAATACTTATTGGTACCAGATTTGGGCGAGAAATTTCATTTATTCATTCCACTCTACACTATACCTTCATGGCCATCCTCCTTGTCAGAAGCAAATATAATAAAGCTGCAAACCACACAAAACAGAGTGCTCAGAACAAACATTGGCTGCCTATCAACCACAAAAATTCATTACCTACACAACAACAACAAAAAATACATTCAGTACCATCTCACCTTAATATGATAGGACATAGGTCTTTGTATCAATTCTTTATAGCAGTACTAGACTCATATCACCCAAATCTCTCCATAGCCAACTAACATCCCCAAAGGAGATGTGAAGACCTTACACATGTTTCTAACTTCAACTTTTCCCACCAACCAAGACATTAACAAAATACATGCAGATCAAAATGACCTGACATACACTGACTACTGATTTCCTAGCCATCTTAACCTCCAAGGTTCTAGACATAAACCCATCTGAAACCTCAGTGCAGGTTATTCCTTCTCATCCATCTCTCCAGCATTACAAGCACCAATTAAGCATATCACAAAACCACTCATACCCCTAGATTCAACTTCCTAACTGAAGACACTGATCACTTACTCTTCAGTTGTCCTGGGCTCACCCAACAAAGACACAGGCACAGCACTAATTCTGACCTGTGTTCTTCCCAGCGGTTGTGGCTAGCTTTGTGAGTGCTGTGGGAACCCTGTAAAAGGGTATTCTGGGGCACGAAGGTAAAAGGTAAATGTAAAAATGGGAGGAATTATTCAGCTGGAAGCCATGACAGTAAACTAAACAAAAGAAGTCATGGAAGATATAAAGAACTTCCTGCAGCAAAGAATAATAGATAGATGGAACACAGGTAATTGCAAATTTGTAATAGCACCTTCCTACTAAATAGAGTTCTTTATACATACGCTACAATAATCTCAGATAATAAAACTGTAGACAGAGATTTTGGTGTTATTAATTAAGTATCACATCAAAGATTGAAATCTGTCATTCATATGTCTTATTTTTTTCAGAAACTGGGAAGGAAAAGTTCAGGAAATCTGTTCTTCTCACCCTTCAGTATTATGACTGCTCTGGGGATGACTTATACTGGTGCTGCTGGCAATACTGAACAAGAAATGCATTCTGTTATGCACCTGGCCCAAGATAAGGAAACACTCCACAGTGCCTTTCAAGATGTTGTTAAAGATCTGAAGGTAAAATCACTTATGTAAAAGTTTTCTTTATATAACTAAATACTGCAATGATACATTTGTTGATTATATTGTAAATATCAAACTGCAAAGAATATGGTCTAATGCTTCTTTTAAGGCAAAATATCTTAAGTGACCTTACCACTCTGGAGAAATCCTAAGCCCCCATCAGAGGTTGAATAGCAATTTGAGGAAGACATACATTTCTTCTAACAGAAAGGAAGAGTGCTACATAAAGTTCTCATACATTAGAACATACAAAGTAGCTTTTATGTCTTTGCCTATGTAGGCTGAAAGTCTGGTTTTGGCATTTTTCTATGATCATCTCATTCAGAATAATTATAGCACATTTTGAACAACCATGCTTAAAAAAATAAAAAAACTAAATTCTAAATTTTATCATCTAATCTGACTTTCATACTTTCTGCAAAAGTCAGGTGAGTGCTTATTTGCTAAAATACCACTTGATATCAGCACTCTTCTTTTAACAAGCGGTACAAAAGTCCCACCTTAAAATATATAACATGCATAGATCGCTTCCTTGAGCTGCGATCTCAGTCATAACAATACCATTATTCTTTCATAAGAATTAAGAGTTAAACATTCCTAGTTTAGGAAAGCACATTATTTAACAGAATGACCAATCCTCATTCTGGGCTGCATGGTCACTGCAGTGGGCACAAGAGATTTGATGAGTTCTCAGAGAAGGTGCACGATTGTCCATTGAGGTCATTAAAGGCTACTGAGGCTTCCATGTAGCTCCATAGATTCATCCTTTGTTTGGGTTGCCATCTATGGCCAGCCAAAAGAGCCTACAATGCATGCAGAATTAAACTTGTAATGGGAAATTACATGGAGACTGATGCAAACTTTGCTATGTACAGTGTCATTTGACACCCATAGCACCAGACGACTTAATGTGGAAGTGAAATACAACAAGTATGAACTAGCTGAATAAATATTCTCAAAAACGTTTCAGTCAATTGTGTAACTGAACTTGTTAATATTTCAACCAGTTATATTGATAACATAAAAATATCTTTCTCAATATTAGTGATTACACAACTGATATTGGTGTTTTGACAAAAGAAAACAAATGTTACATAATAATATTTTCAAAGTAAGTTACACTAAGTTTGAAAACAACATTTTCCTGATACACCTTACATAATGGAAAATACAGAAAATTCTAAAAATCATTGGATGATAAACAGATATACAAAAGAAAATTTTACTTACATTGTTGCTACCATCTGACCAGCCACCATTGTCATCTGCCAGTTCAATGAGTTCCTTGCAGAATCTTGATGTAAATAGTGGGAACCAAAAAACATCAGGGCATGGCTAGGAAAAAAAAGTGATACTGCTGGGTTAACTAGAAACTTTAAAACTACAGTGTCTATTCCATGTTTAGATATCCATTTTGCAACAAGAGTGCGTCTTATAAATCTTCAATGAATCTTTGGTTAGATATAACATAAACCATGTACCTCTCCAAGGTAAAATCTTTCTCAAACTCCACAGTTCAAGCAAATCTTATACCATGATTTCCACAAACTCATAATCTTCATATTTATGTTTAATGCATAATTTTTTCACGTTCATTTTGTTTACGCATCCATACCTACTCAAAGCTTTCCCTTTCATTTCATCATCAATCTCATGCTCACTGTTTATCTATCTCAGTCTTTATATCATTAACATCCATTATCAATATACATGCCTCTTACAAATATAACAACCAATTCTACTTTCCCAACCATTATACTATACTTTAACAAAACAGTCTACTGGATGTACTCTTTTGGCATAGTGTGGAGGTTGAAGGAAGGAATATTTGGCCCAGATTATGAGGGCAAAACAAAAATAATATATACAAAACAAACAAAAAATAACAGGTACCTCCATATGTCTTGCCTACATTTCTTTGGGACTCTCGGGTAGGTTAAGTAAAGGGTTTCCCTATATTCTCTCTGAATATGGAGATAATTATTAGCTCATTCATTAGTTATGAACCTACAGAAGAGAACAGCATAGAAATACAATAAAAAAGTAATAACAAAGACATACCATTTCATTGAGTTCTGTAGGGCTGAGAGCTGTCCAGTATTCAGGAGCTATATAACGTTTTTCCCAATCTAAACGGTTAGCCTTCATCTGCCACATGTCATTATGTAAATACTTTGTCGGGAAGTAATCAGGATCCACCAAGTGTCCATAGTCCTCTAGGTTACTCACATACATAAAGATTCCCTAGAGACAATTGTACTCTGGTGAATTATTGATTCAAAATGTTTCAAGTATGTGCTATAATTTCTATTACAACATATATATACATGTACATCTGTAAAAAATCTTATTAAACTTGCTATTTTCAATGTACTGATATAAACACATGTATATACTGAGAGAATAACATAAGAATCTGAGAAACCCAAACCTCAAGTGGAGATACAATAAAGAACAATTTTTAAAGCCTAATATCTCCTTCTTTAACAAAGTGGGTCAAGAAATTCCACAGTCTGAGTAAGGGACAATAGTAAAAGGGATTCAGTAAAGTCTGTGATTAGGGGAGGGTGTTTATTATTTCTTTTAGAAATTATGAGTGCTATCCATGTTAAAACACAAAGACTGATGTAAACACACTATGT
>JAUUDW010076910.1:0-16117 GCA_032361385.1 Panulirus guttatus
AAGTTGACACATGATTGCTACGGAAGTTAACTGAGGTTTTCAAATGTCTTTTAAATTTTTTAAAATGTATTACCTATTTTTGCATTAATTAATCCCACAATCTCCCTGATTCACAACTATCGCCTTGTGGAACTTGTTCCATAGAATATCATGCTTAAATTTATGCTCTGAACTACCATTATATTCTTTATATACTATACTGACGCTGCAAAGCACAAAATATCCACAGCCAATAGTGATGCGGAGCTAAAGTGGAAATTAAAAAAAATGGAGGTCTTCAGACAGTAACTTGTCCCGGATATACAGATAAAAAATGAAAGTTTTGCAGACTGGAGCTTTTCTGTGAATATGCTGATACATAATGGGCAAGATTTTGTGCAATTTTCGTGATATCAATTTCCATCTGACGTGATGGCTCTTCTGCACGTGCCTCTAAACCTTTCACATATTAACATAAAAAGCCTATACTAAAGCTTATATATCCGATTAGCAGTACGTAATGAATACAACAGGATTCAGTAATCTCCCAGTACCATTAATACATTTTTTCCATAACCCATAGGCTTTGAAATTCGCGAATCACTCGTGTATTCACTTTCTCAATTCTCTCTATATTTCAATTAGGGCCCGTCCTTGGTGTGGACTTTTGTCCGTGGCTGGAGCCTTCAACATGAAAATAAAAAAAAAATATGAATTACCTTACTAGGAAGCACTTACCTTAAGGTGGAATCTATCTGGTCACAGCTGACTTGTTCGTTTTGGTGTATCAGGCGCTTACGATCTAAAACAAATCATTTCCCGTTTGTTCCCTCTGTTCAACATCACTGACCACTTACATCCAGCGTAAGGCGTATCAAACCATCGTTTAGCATTTCTTGACAATGGGAATGGCACTGCAAACTTTAACACCAACAAACCCCTAAATGGCGTAATCCGCAAGTGTTTTGTCCACACTTTCCTAAATATATTTCTTCCGGAGACTCACTAATCATACACTGAGCAATAAAACATATTATGTTCCCGTGTTGACCAAGTAGATACCATAAATCCACGAGCATGGTTCAGACGACACTACACGCTTGAGGTCTTCAACCGTTCCATCACAATCCATCAGTGTTGCCAAATGAGCCTTATGACCACACGCATTTGACATTAATCTGATATCTTATGTTTTTAACTTTTTGTACATCTGTTAAGATGAAAATGTTATAAGAATATTTTACATGATTTATAAATGTAGCTAAATGCTTTAAAAAGCATGGTTATTCAAATCGTAAAGGGAGTTGGTGGCAAGTAAAGTAATTCAAGATGGCCAGCTTCTGGACCCATGGAAACCCAAACCGCGATACGCGTAATTTCTTGTGCCTGTCCTTTTTCTCTTAACAAATATAATAGGACTTATTTCTTTCACCATATTCCTTTCAAACTGTAAAGTAATAACATTTGGAGAAAGTAAGGAGTTATGGAAAAAAGAGGTCAGTGTGAAACACGAGACTGAAGCCTTACATATATAGCCTTCTACACCACACGTGACGTCATTCGATACGTTCAAGACGGAGGGCTTTCATAAAGGAGGTATCACACTAGCGCTTTTTCCGAGTACTTTCTCATTTCTGTAGTTTCTTCCTAGAGTAATGCGTTTTTTTTTCAAATCAAGATCTATACTCAATATTTGTTATATTTTATGTAAGATAAAAATCTTAACATTTCGAAACAATTTTACTTAAAAAGTTAAAATTTTAAATACTATCATTTTACTATCAAAGTTTTACTTTGTATTTATTATTTTGATTTTGATGAGCGTCAGTTGTTCATATGTTTGTTTACATCGTACACCTTGCAGCTCCGTCCCATTGCCATATTTGAACCAGCAATTTTAGTGCTCCAGTGTATCATTTCTGTGGCCACGCCTCTCAGAGGAATTTTTAATTGAAAACGTACGACAGCATCGTTGCCTTTGAGACTACAGAGATACATCTTACCCTAAGAAAAGGCTGTTTACATGTGCCCTAACGCATTATTGGCTTGGTGGTTCTTCTGGGCAGCGCGACAGGACGCGTCCATAAAACATTTTGGAGAGACGACGATGAAAGGACACAGAAAAAGTGCGAGAGTGAGTCGCATTCGTCTGTTAACAGTGAGTTGATAATAACTTTTGTCGTCTTTTACTGATGAAAGCACATGGATGATCCTCGTTTTAACAACCCAGCGCCGATTCCTCCATCAAGGAATGAAATATTAAAACAACTTTGATATTACAAGCTACCACTAACAGGTCGGTCTGCCGTCTGTCTGCTGTTTACTATATAGATCGAAATGCTCACGGTCCTCTGAATCAGTTCTGGGCAGAGAGGAGAGTATATGGTCACATGGTGATGTCAAAACCTTAAAGAAATATAATCATAGATGCACTTCATCGATTAAAATCAAATTGTTATAAAGCCTCGTGTATCAAAGAAGAAAGATTTTCTCATCTCACCAGATGCCAGGTAGACTCAGTATATGTCAGTGGCCAGCCTCTCGAGTCAGTCATCACCATTGGTTCCTGTTCTCGTGCTTCAACCTTATTAATCATCTCCCAGTGTCTTCCCCTCCTCTCTTAATCCAGCTCTTGATGCCCTCAATCCATCCCATTCTAAGACGTCTTGCTGGACTTCTTCCTCTGAGATTTAATTCAAATACCTCTTGGCATATCATTGTTAATCTCCCTATGCTTGACTCTACATTCACAATGGTGGTAAATATATACTATTATCAATTTCATATTTAAGAAAATAAAGAAGTTTGGGGGTTGGCCTGATGCCCGCCCGCCAGTTAAAAGGAAATGGTCCTGCCCGTTGACAATACAGTTACTTTAGCACCACAGTATCATCATGATGTTATTCACTGGTCATTGTGCGACATTATAACATGAAGATTATTTACATTATTAACTGTGCCTTACCGAGATCAGACTTGCCTAGCCACGATGCTTGTTGGCCGTCAGCTTCAAAACTTAGTTCTTGACAACATAAAACATTATGATGCCGTACGAGTGTCCGGTCACTGCTCCAGATAGTGACGCTTGTTGCGTGTGGAGCGGCGCTCAGGACGCGGTAGAGCGTGTCCAGCGACAATCCTGAACCCCAACCATCATTACAGATCGCAGCTGTTGTGTGATCTACACCTACTGGGCAAACGAACACCAACCTTCCTCTCGGGTTCAGATCCGCTCGTCTTCCCCCACAGTCACTAGCCTCCCCTCGAGTCTATCGTTCCACTGTCTCTATGCTTGACCAAGGTAAAGAAAGAGGCGAGGGAAGCTGGGATGGTGTATATGACAGGTCAGTACAGGAGAGATGAACGCGCTACGCGTCGGAAATGTACTGGCGCCAACACCGGGCATTCCGGAGTGTGCCAGAAATGGACGCAACACCTTGATCACCAGGGTACGACTCGGGTACGATGACCTGGCCAGCGAATCTACCTACCCTCAAGGATTATGTCAAATACCAGACCATCGTACTCAAGGTTCGTATGGTCGTGTTACAGTGACGTAGGCACGCTCGATGGTCGTAGTAACGCTCGATGATCGTACAGTCATACAGACAGCACGGTAACAATTACCTTGGTATGTGGTTGTCAACTAATCCTCGTAATAGACACAAAGTTATCAATTGTATATTAATATGATTCTGGGAGTGAAAAGTCTTGGGACGATCACATCGCTCAACCATGTGATTGGCGTTCGATCATAAACTATAATATGACCATTATGTCTGTGGAAGTCGAATTTGATGTCGTTCACTTAACAGGAAATAATTTTGAATGTACACGCCGTATCCATTGTGTATTATACCAATTTATTTTAACCGTCCCAGATGGTTCAGCGATGGTCCAGTTGTTTATGATGCATTTGTGTTTCTAGATGCCTTTTGGTCAAAAAATGTTCCCCATGACTTAGACGTCTGATTATTATATTGTACCTTCAAAATTCTCATTCTTACGGGTGACTGTTTGTCATAACAATTCAGTATTATGTACCATTACTTCTTGTTCCACCTGATTAGCTCAGCAGTATGGTGTACCATCCAATCTGGTCTTCCATCTGATTGGTTTACCAACTTGGTATACTATCAGGTTATGATCGTGGGTGGAGACTGGTAACTTATGTATCGTGAGTGTCTCACGTGCTGTGAGCAACATGACTGGCTAAACAGCCTGTTACAAGATGCTTTTAGCCACTGTGGACGTTTATTGTTGTAAGAAGTTAAGCAAGAAACTTGTTGGAAAGGTCGTAATGAAGTAGTTTTATTGGAAGGGTGAAGGATGCTTGGAACAGACTGAACAATGAAACAGTGAGTGTTGGCAGTATGCAGCTGGTTAAAAGGCCACCCGATGGGAGAGATAGTACAAGAGATGATGGCCCCATGAGTGTAGAAGTCCTTCCCCCTACTGTTCATAAAGATAATTACATACAAACCCGAAACAGAGGTTCTCCCATGTCTTCAGTTCTTCAAATAGCAGTCTCTACAGTTGTGCAAACCATGGGAATTACCTATGACGCTGCATCCACATCGAAGAACCTCGGAATGAGAGTCATGTAAATAGTGTGGTAAGATATGGAGACGACGTATGACACTACATGGTATAGAGGAACGGATTACAGTACGTGATGACAAAAGGCAAGGTAATAACTCTTTACGTGATTAGTGTTTCCGGCCACAGAGTAGCTTACTAACGAAACTCAGGAAAATTAAGTAAGGGAAGTCTTGAAGCCAGGGAGAAGGCAGTAGGTACGAGCGGCAGAAAAGACGCTACAGTAAGGGAACCAGTGAGGAGGTAGATATGAGCAGTAGCAGAAGGGGAGGGGAACGAGGTCAGGGTTAGGGAAAGTGTTGTCCAACAGGAGGTGTCAATTAGCCAGACAATAGATTTACTCTGAAGGGAACATGGAACACAACAGTTGGCTACCATGCGAATTGTATAACATAATACAGGAGAGCTGAAGAAATATAGCGAGATGATATAGAACAAAAGAACTATAACAATACAGGATAACAGAAAAACTATAACAAGATGATACAAGATAACAGAAGAACTATGACAAGAGGCTCTAGCGTAATATATCGTCCCAAGAGTAAGATATAAGGAAAAAAGTCAGCTTATTTAAATGGCAAAAATTTTTATGACGATCGTTTGTCTTTGCCTGGTACATGTATGATATAAACTTGAACTTCCTAGCATTCAGCATTTGGAAATGATCAGTTATTCCTCACTGATATGCAGACTCATACAGTGTGCCCTCATATCTAGTGAGGTGATAACCTTCACAGAGGGTCCTTATGGTGTCAGTGTGGAGATTCTGTCTTTCCTTGAGTTACAGTGATAAAGAGAATGTGTTCACAGACAGGCGAACAGACACAGTGGTCTCGACACACAGCAATACTCCGTCTACACTATATGTAGAGGCTGGGACGTAATGAATCAGTGTGGATTAATGTTATGTTATTGTTGCATACTCAAGATAAATCTCGTCTGTAAAGACGTCAACAAACTGCAGATCCCAGCAGACAGGAAGGCAGAGCACAGTCTTACTGCAGCGATAAACCATAAGAATTATGTAACGAAATTAGATGAATACAAGTCTGTTGGATGTGAAAATGTTGGGCGTGTGTTAAATGTGTGACGCTTTGGTTAGGGTGTATGGCTGGCAGGGTCCGGGAGTAGTGAGATTGGATCCAGAGGTTGCTGACGTTCTTCTGTTCTGCAACAGACACACTCTGGAGTTTTTGTACCAGAATCATATAAAGTTCATGACTTTTATTTACTATCCTTTTGATAGTCTTAAAGCCCTCATACGTCTTATTTACTATCCTTTTGATAGTCTTATAGCCCTCATACGTCTTATGTACTATCCTTTTGATAGTCTTATAGCCCTCATACGTCTTATTTACTGTCCTTTTGATAGTCTTAGAACCCTCATACGTCTTATTTACTATCCTTTTGATAGTCTCGCTGTCCCCATACGCCTTATGTATTATCCAATAAAACTCATAAACTCTATAGTCCTGCTTACTATTCCTTGAAAAGTTTCATCACCTTCACACTTATTCCCTAGCCTCCTGAGACCCTCGTCTGGCACCAGCTGCCTCTCTGCTCCTCCTCCTCATCCCCGTCAGGGGCAGCTGCCTCAGCTCCAGGCCTCACTAGCACCCACGGTGTACACAGTGCCTCGCACATCCCAGAAATCACTTTTCTACTCTATGGTTATGATATTCCCTCTGTCTGGGCGACTGTCCTCACCCATACCATGACTTTGATTATACAGATGTGTATTTTTTACAATCCTTTGATACTCATTAGCATTTTTTTTTTTTTGCTTTCAGCGTATGTCGGGAAGCTCTACCCGTTCAGTCAACAGACTGTGCAACGATTCAGTGACCTGGTGTTCCGGCCGACCTTCCCGGACAGCAGGAGACAGGTAGGGGCTCCACACGACCTTGTCTTTCATCATCAGTTTCCCATAACTTTCCCTTCAACCTTTTGCTTCTTGGTTTGTCATGTTCTAACGCCCCACCCTGTACCTTCTTCCCCGAGCACTTTCGTCGTAAGTACGTGCCCATCGGCCGCTTAATCACTTCCCGCCCATAAAGTCCCTGACCGTCGACATTTCTGGCTTCGTTTGGTCAACGGCCTCAGTGATCTGTACCATCTTGGATGGAGTGTGTGACGCGTTTTCAAGACGTAATACCCCGAAGTCAGGGTCTGGCAATCTTTCTGAGTGGCGTATCAATAACCAGCCGTTTTCCTCCAATGTGTGTACTGCCATTACGTCTAAGATCTCCAGGTTAGTGAAGGCAGTGCACACGTGACGATGCAAGCACGTGCAAAGAAACCCTAGGGTCATCCAGGTGCGTGCAGAACTTCCTCTTGTCATCATTAGGGAGTGGAAGTACGACTCTTGAGACAGTGAAGAGGGCAAGTCCACAGTCAGGCTGGACGCCGGATGACATTCTGTTCCCTTTCTTATTTGCCTCATCTTAAGTTGACTCTAGAATTTATGTTATCGAGTGAATATTCAAGATATCAGTGTTACGTTCAGGTGAGCACTGATCGTGTCTCTGCCATGATGGAGGGAGGGAAACAAACATTTACATCAGAAATACCTAATTATATTTTAGGTCCACGTAGATATATGGCCTCCGCGAACTTACAGATCAAGAAATAAAGGACAGCTTTTGCTTACATTCTAACGTCCAGATATAGACAGGCAGAACTCTACTAGGTGTCACATCACACACATTTAATTTCAATCCAATATCTCCCAGAATGATGAAGCGTTCAACTGAGATAGTAGATGAAGCACCACGGGGTAATCCTGAACCTGCTAGTAGTTATGTTCTTCGGGTTTAGTCCTTTAACTTGCTCAGGTCTGCTTCCCTAACAGCATACAGACAGATGTTAAACTAATGGAAGGGATCTTAACTACCAGAGATCTAGCCATTTCTTCAGGCTCGCCATAATAAAGGCAAAAGTCAGTGAAATTACACAACATGCCTAGTACGCTGGCTCCTGGAACAGACATGAAAACAGTTCCATTACGTGTCTGTCACGACCATTAGCGAGCATCCTCGACAAGTGCGGATAGCATTCAGCCAAGTCCCCTAATTACAGAGGCCAACCTTGCTGCTCAAGAGAGAAACCAACCCCGTCTGGCAGAGCAGAGGCCGCCGGACCACACGTCGCCACAACCGCAGTTTCCACCCATATGGTCGTGTGACGTCACCTCCCCATCCCTTCATACAATCAGGCAGAGACGTTCAACAGACTGTGATGAATGGCGTTCCAGGAAGAAAACCACCGTCGTTCCAGGACCACCAGCACCGTCGTTCCAGGATCAGAAGCACTGTCGTTCCAGGACCAACAGCGCCGTCGTTCCAGGAGGAGCAGCGTGGTCTCCTGGGTGCTGGTTGGGGTCGCACCTTCCCACTGCCTGTTATTCCCGTCATCATCGTCAACACCAAAAATATATTTGTCTCGCTGTTGCCGAACCTCTGACTGACTTACGCAAGTTGTGACGGCTCCGCAACCACTGAGCCAGTGAAAGTGCTGTTTTCTGGGCATTACGACGTGTAGAGGTGTTCGGGGCCGTGAACTGCTGCTTAAATATGAGGATATTAGTGTGTGTTAGTGGCACGAATAGTTCTTGAGAGGTAAGGTCTGACTGCCAGTCTTAAACACTATATATCTGGTAGGGTCAGCTGCAGACCGCTTGCACGGGTCATCCGGAATTCCTTCAGTTTCGCCAATCGCCAGATACCTACGGACGTGCACGCATCTTGTGTTCTCGAAAATTCATATGTAACAAAAATTACGATGACGTCCTGTTACTGTAGCTGGCCAGATCTGGTAATATTACCGACACAGCCTCGCGAATGACTGGAACTATCATCAGTCGTGTGATTCCCGGAGGCGGCGGAGGCCAGGAAGACAACGGTGTGCAAAGCTTGCGACCACAACCACCAGCCTCACTCATCAAGAGGTGGCCTCAAGTGGGGACCTTTAGTCAGCTACTTGCATAACTTTCGCTGTAAAATCATTGTGTAATTTAAAATAATTATTTCTACGGTAGAATGTCCACGTAAGTAGCGTCGAGCTGAAAATCACTGTAAGGCTGCTCCCTTCAAGGATTACAGTGGACGTACATTATTTCAGTATTACTACACTACAGTTCCTGGAACTGGATATACTACTGTGTTAAGCTGTACGTGTGGATAACATTTCTAAGCTGATGGCCTGCAGGAATCACTAGAGTCCGCGTTACGGTGCCGTGGTATCCCCGTCCGCAGGTGTAACACGCGAGAACACGGTGTTCCTGCCGTCACCCGTAAATAACTTGGCTTACTTTCCCGCCAGTTGGTGTAGCAACTGTGGCGAGGCTGTCAACAGACACCACCTCGATCCTCCGTTGTCAGCTCCACAGGCTTTACTTCATCCATTTCCTTTTGCTATTCTGGAACAACTCCAGTTTCCTGCCACTTATATTGCTACCTGAAGTACCCTGTTCAGGGTAATGGAGGAGCTATCAAGGATCTTCCTGTACGAGGACATTCTGTAACAAAAAGATGGAGTGCGAGTGTAGTACTGTACCCGTCTGACAGCATATGGGGCAAGTTACAAGAGCAAACCTGCAGTAACCCTAATTTATCACCAGAAATCCACATGTGGTTGGTTATGAGCAAAGCGAAGTAACCCCTGGTGATTGTCAAAGATGCTCTAAAGAACATGGACAACGAGATCTTCAAGAACATACGTGCACCATGCGTCCAGTTCCAGTCAGGGAAGGTGTTGCTAATATGGCAGCCTAACTGCCAGAGAAGTCACACACACCCTTCCAGAACACGTCCAAGCCACCGTGTCAAGACTGGTGCTGTTGCGAGAACCAGACGCTCTCTGGATGTGGAGTGAAGATGGACCGTGGGCCTGCCATCACTGGAGGGAAGGAGATTGGAGAGGCTCACGATAACCACATCAAGTTCCTCAGGGGCCTTGATGACGTTCACAACCAAGTCTCTGAAGGAAAGAGAAACCAGCCAACTTGTGGCCTCAGTGAGGCACAGGGTAGGCGAGCAGTTGACAGGGATGGACACAGCGATAGTTTAGCAACACTTGAGACATAAACGTAAGTTGCTGTGAGATATTCCCCTCCCATACGCACAGTCACACACACGATTGTGAGGCCCATAGAGGATTTATTACGTGTAAGTTCCAGTGGGTTACATTGTCTGGAGGACTGATGGTTGTAACGGGCAGTTGTTATGGTTCATGAACTGCGATGCAGTACCAGTCCACCAACACCACAAACACACTCGCTCATCTGGTTAATTGTAGGGAATAATCACGACTACACTTGGATGTATTTCTGATTTTGATAACAATGTCTGTGATATTACTTGACACCCGGCCTTCTGCAATACACTCTGTACCTAACCACATTACGCGTCCGAATCATCTGAAGACCCTTCTGAAATCACTGAAAAAGATTCTTTGTAAATTCACGTTCATGTCGTTCTCTCCTGAGTGATTCAGATGAATCTACTAATAAATGTATTTGATATCTACACACATGATTATCATTAGTCATCTAGTTAATGATATAACCTCCCTGTTCTGCAGTATTTCAACTTCGTAATTTCAGCCGATTGGCTGATTAAATTTGATAAGTCGTTGATTATTATCATTATTATTATTATTATTATTATTATTATTATTATTATACTTGTGATCTGGGAAGGCGACTGAGACTTTCATAAGAAAGCGCCCCTTTGTTACCCACCTTTGGGCCTCCAGGTCTCGTGTTTCTTGAACTGTCTCAATCCTCCACTGACGCTGACGTGCCTGAGGCTGTTCCGTCCCTGTTCACCACATCGACCAGCTACACTTTTCTCCGTTACCGAGTGTCTCGAAACATTCACACCCTAAGAAAACGGCTTGGATAACATAACATAATGTGAGGGGCAACTGCAACTTACAGGAGTCCCTTCACTGTGTACAGTCTGGCCTCGAGTGGCAGAGGCGAGAGATTCTTTGACATATGCCGGATGAGGCAATGCTCCACTTGGACGAATAATAACGTCAAACTTACCACAAATTTTGAAGGCCCTCAGGAAATCCTTGAGGACCCAAGTTAAACGCCAGGAGCAGCTGCTCTTTGATTGTGACAAATTCTGCTTCAGTAACATATGCACGACGGAACTTAGTTTCTTAAGAATATATTCAACACCTTAAGCGCGACATTATGACCATTTATCACGACGGTACGACCCTTGAGCACGATGGTGCAACCTTGGAACACGACTCTACGACCCCTGAGCCTCGCCATCATCCCCAAGGACTGTACCGTCCCACTGAAGGGTCGTACTTAGTGTTGGTACCGTCGTGCTCAAGGGTCGTATCGTCGTACTGAAGAGTCGCACAGTCTCGTGTGGATAAACGCTCGTGCCAGAAGAAGGAGTGGCAGGGCGAGCGGCAGACGGACGTGGAAATGGCTGGAAACGAAAAATCAGGAACCAGATTACGAGAGACGAGGAAAGAAACATACAGAGGTTTCACAATCAAGGAAGGGGTTGTAACTGGAGTTAGAGAGGAGCAGAAGATGGAAACTTAAACGAGGCAATTATTGTTAGATAGTAAAAAGCAAATGACCCGGAAAAAATTGTGAAAATGACGGTAAGTAGTAACGAAGAGCAAGAGGGTGTTGAGCGTGAGAGTGTGGAGGAGGGAGTGACAGATGGTACGGAACAGCTGGTGTAAAAGTGTGCATCACTGTAATTACTGAATCATACAGAACACCCGCTACAGCTCACCCTCTCCCGGGAACCCGCTCACTGATTCCTCATCAGATGAATAGACCGCAAAAAACGAAGAAACTAAAGTGCTTAAGAGCGACGGAAGTCGAATATATCTTTTTTTTTTCAGCAGTAATGTCCGTATAAGAGTGTTGTTAATCACACAATATATTACTGGCCTTATCGATTCCTTTGCCCACTTTCTCAAGATAGAAATAATAAAGAACACCTCAGTAATATATAAACCAGGATTTTTTAAAATCTACCGAACATTACCGGCAAATGCAGTGATGTGTTGGGTAGGCGTGAGTCCTTCCACGGATGCAAGATTATCTCTGTGAAAGGGAAGGACTTATGACAGTGGTACCATCCGAAACTGGGTAGGAACGGAGTCCCGCAGGACATTTTCTTGGGTCCACTGTTATTCCAAGTCCCTCTATGATCTCTGTAGTCCCTACAGACTGTGGATACAGGATGAATGTTTTATCGGCTAGAGACTTAGATTTATACAGATATAGATATGCAGTCTTTCCCCGACTGTTTATTGTGGTACCGATCATATATTAATAAATCTGCCATGTAAAGTAGGTTCGTTATTTATTGCTCTGCATGATAAATGTTTGATACTAATGGATTCTTTGGCAGACTCCAGTATCGTTTACAGATCCATTAGAATTCGCGTATAATGTATTCCTTATATTCCTGAGCCTTCATATATAATGTTTTCCTGCTACATCTGCCACTAAACAGTATATATAATGATCCTAAGGTTTGATACAACCCATCCTGGAGATGGTTCTTGTTCACTAACATGCGAGAGCACGCACACGCGGATGAAGGAAACGAGAGGTGGTGGTCAAACTGCCTCAACATCTGAAGTTGTTAGCGTCAAGTGTCCACCATGAACGGTCATTTTCACAGACAGTCAACATAATCTTGGTCCATCAAGTCTTAAAACACTGTTACAAACACCAGGCACAAGACTCGAGCGTTCTGAGGTTCAATTTAGGTGGGATGAATCACCAGGTGGTGGCCAGAAACTTACTTTCTACCCGAGTGGAGGTGAGGACCAGCCAACCCGGCCGTTGACATAGGGAGACGAGGAGGGGGACATCTAGCGACCGACCCGTTACCAGTCTTGGCATATCATCCATAAATCTGCCTTTATTTCTTGCCTCTAATTCATCAGTAGTAGTAGTAGTAGTCAAGGGAGGAAGTAATAAGATGAGATATCATTATCAACAGTCATGATATGGTTGTCTGATATTGTTAATATATTGATGTAACGACGAATGGATGATCTGCTTTACTCTTCAGTTTGCAATGTATGACAAGTGGATCTAAATGGTTTATCATCATCATAAACCGCCTGACGATGGTTGTATAATGGCCTGACCTCTGCCCAAACCCGTAAGGGTCAGGTCAAGATTTAGGCCATCATACCAAAGTTTCATATCGTTTTGCTGAAGGGTCATACCTTCATACTGAAAGGCTGATCGTGATACTCAAGGGTCGTATTATCCTGCTGGAAGGGATTATTTAAATATCACTAAGACGTTTTTAAGGGTAACAGAGTTTCTGGTTTACATTATGATCATTTCTATAAACTGTGACTAATTTTTGACAGTTTTGCCATTTAGGAGCAAATCACTAAACCAGATGCGATTTCAGTGCGGAGAAAATCATATATAAACCACTGCAATGGTGA
This sequence comes from Panulirus guttatus, assembly GCA_032361385.1. Lineage (NCBI taxonomy): Eukaryota > Metazoa > Arthropoda > Malacostraca > Decapoda > Palinuridae > Panulirus > Panulirus guttatus. The sequence continues at coordinate 13,039 of JAUUDW010076910.1, forward strand.
CCAGTTCGATGAAGTTTTTATGGTAACGAAATGATCATGATCTTAACGCAAGGCTGAAGATGGACCACGTACGGTACAGAGGCGGGTGAAAGTCTTTGTAGTCGCTATTGGCAAGCCCCTGGATACGTCCTCTATCCACGTTACCCTCAACATTTGTGAGGCGCCCCGTCGTTTGACGATCAACGTTCTGATAATAGGAACGAGAGGCGAACTGTACACATCCCGACATGTAAACTGAGCGACGGAGGTTTCCATGAAGGCGAACAGGGCGAGCAGTTGCACAAGCAGAGCATCACGCCCGCACGCCCTTGTCCACTACGTAGCGTCGTGCCACGCCCCATCCCCGCTCACCAGCCCCGCCCCGCTATATAAGCATAATTACTGACCATTCCTGCTCAGTTCGAGAGTGATCTTTGCAGGAAGCAGACGCGCGGGAGACCCTGGGGGTCCTGGACGACGTAGGAGTGTAGCAATCTAGTGACGCGCGGAACCAATGACGTCTTCGGAATCCTAGCGACCTCGGACGTTACAGTGTAAATCCCATATACTTGTGCCAACCGGGAACTAATGTGTCAACTCTCACGCCTGGAGACTTGAGGTTTTTACAAGTGAAACTTGGCTTTTAAAATGGTAAGAAAATGACTCATTCACTTCTACATTTTTGAAGAATCAGTTTCACGAAATGTACAATTAAGTAGAATAACCAAAGAGATATTTTTGCCAGCATTATATACATGTTCACTTATATCGGAGATGATCGAGTTACTGTTCTCCTGTGCAGCTGTAGGTTGTAATATTAGTTGTTTGTCCACAGCTACAACAATAACAACCATATAACTAGGACAAATATTCCGTCAGTTCCACCACAGGATTGCTTGGTGTACGGTATAAACACAAGATTATCGGACAGACAGTAAACAATATTATTATATTTTGGTGCAGAGTAAAGTCTGTAAAATACTTTTACATAATAGAATCCTATAATGTTTGTCATAACTATCTGTCGAGAGGCTCCGATATGTACAGTGATTGCCTTGCTTGGTTTCTCAGGCTTTTAATCTTGGCCACAGCTGTATGACCCTTTTATAAGGTGGCCTGGTCCCCGACGTGACCCTTGAGAGTACTGAGGTCAAAGGTCAGACAATCATACCCAAAGATGGTACTGGGCCGAAGAATCGTACCGTCGTGCTCGTGGGTCCAGAGGTTAAAGTTCTCTTGTACTCAAAGCTCGTATCCCTAGTCATTTCCACCAAGACACTGGTTTATCTGGCTCTGATCATCCGCAAGTCACTACAGTTTCTTAAGCAGGTAAAATTTTCAGGGTAAGACATCTCTTGTCTATTTTTCGCCTTCAGGAAGAGATAAATCGTATTATATCGATATCATTAGAAATGAAAAAGATTAAATGAATATCAGTAACTTCCTGAATGAACCAGTGCTTATTAATGGATGACCAACTTTTGAACCATCCATGTTGGCAAAAATCTGCCTTGTCTGTTTACAAGTGTGGAGCATTCTTATATCTCAGTGACCACATTAATGTGAGAGTGACATCCAACGGCAGTAATTCTATACAGTATACTACACACCTCATATGACTAGCTGGCTTAAATCTAACGTGTACCATTACTGTCTAGTCTCCGATGATATTAAGAAAAGTTAAGAAATTCGTAGGTGTCAACACAATTTAGTCCATACACTTATATACATATTCAACATGAATATATTTCCTAGTTATTCCAACATAAAAGCGGGATGGCAGTGGCATAGTGAACTTCTGGAACTGTACTGGAAGCAGCTGCCATGTTAAGCCTCCTGCTGTTATATTATATGAGACCAGCAAGCGACAGCAGAGATAACCACGTGAAAGTCGCAACAGTGGCAACTTTCAGACAACATGAACAGTGGGTAGAGGTGAGCTCCCACCAGGGAAACTGGGAAGGTGAGCCATCTGGTGAGCACCTGCCGCACATGTGGATCGGTAACGTTCACAACCATCATTTACCGTTCCTATTCAACACCCGTTCTGTCTCATTCCGTAGCCACCGAGAAGCCTGACCAGTGCCTTGCGTCCGGCAAAGTCATAGCGAGAAGCCACCGTGGAAAACTCTTGCTATAAAGTAGTGTATCACAGTTTCCCACCGCCCTGACACCACCTACTGACGTGTGTTATGCCTTGATGTAGTTTTCTTTTGCTCAAGAAATGCTTTCAGCCTAATGTATGGGGGAAAGTTGACCTCCACGTATCCTATAACTCCTCCGGCGCTTTGCTGCCGATCCCGTAAAGATTTCAGTATTGGAATAACCAGTTCACTCTGTAACTCTTTTATCTTCAGCGTTAACTGGATTCCACACTACCCGAAAGCTCCGAGTTTAAATGCTCTTTTTATCCTTACATACTTTCATAGTTCGTTGTAAACCGTTAGCGTTATTTTCCTCAAATTCCTGACGTTTTGGATTGTGCTGGGCTTACAGATGCCTCAATATTAGCACAGCCGTCCCGTTAGCTAAGTAGAGACGGGTACCTTCATTACAGTGGTGTACCGTGTACCGTGTTTCCTATGATATTGCTACCAGTCATATTCGTTCTATTGAGGTTCACCTTGGGGAAAATAGTATGCTATCCAAATTGCTAAAAGGATACATCTGTCTTTCCGCTCATCAGAGTTACTAAAGATGAGTTTTTCATGTCCAAATAACATTTCATAAGCTAAGGTTATCCTGTGAGGACAAGTGTGGCTGAAGTGTTTCACTGTAGTGTTAGTGTGGAGGAGCATCTTCTGGGCTGGTTAGTGTAGTGTGGTGCTGATGGTCACCGTGGTGGCTGAGACAACCCTCCACACCGCACACTCCTTCACTGATGATAGTGGAAAGTTGACGCTTCGTCTCCACATATATAATTATTACATGCATAACTTTGTTCTGCTTCACCACTATTGTTTCTCTTTTATTCATCTCTCTATATTACAGTGAAGACCAGGCCTTGATGATTTATAGATATATATATATATATATATATATATATGTATATACATATGCAGAACCTTCACTTCACCGTGAAGACCAAATCCAACTTCCA